>JACSYO010001785.1:80000-135000 GCA_016806645.1 Ophiodon elongatus | reverse complement strand
AAGATGATAGGCTCACCATGTCATTGTCTCATTGTGCTATTGGATAGTAGAGACCAGCTGATCTAAACAGCTGTTATCTTGATTGACAGCCCCGAACCATGACTGCAAGGAAATCATGAGTGAGCATGCTGAGGAGTGAAAGGCAGCTGTATGAGGAATACACGAGTGTAGGGCTCCTGTCTGAACTTACACTGGAGCTTCATTTAACTTCTCATGGTTATGTTTAGGCCCTCGTAGGACTAGGTCCAGGTTAGGTAACGCTCACGGTCTTAGTCTAATTCACAAAAAGTCCACAGGGACCTGGAGCACGAGACATAACGGGTTTACATTTGTTGACCCCGATCTTTCCCTCACTTCAACCAAGGTGTTTCTGATGCCTAAGCCTAAGCCAAGCCAGGACTCAGGATGTGAACCATGGTCTCTGTGAGGCCACCACCCACCCCGACCCCCTCCCTGGGACTCTGGTGTGGAGCATTAATAAAAAATCCAAACAGCGATTTCAGTTTTCAACATAACTGAGAAACCAATTAAGTAATAGGTACAAATTATTTGTAGAAGACAGGGTGGTTGCCCACATTCCTTGATTGGTAATCCAGCCTTTTGCTCGTTTTGCCATTCTGAGACTAATCCAAGGACTACAAGTGGAGAGTTTGCCCTGAGGGTGGTGCTAGAAAGGCCAGTGGAAAAATAAAAAGGTTCCGTGCACTGTGGAGCATAGAGAGCTTCCTTTTAATTTTAATCTGAATTTAGATAAATCACAGCTTGTATATGACATTTAGAGGGCTTTCATTTCAAAACTCCACATCTGAATGTTCTGAAACTGTTTGAGTGACACGCTGAGGTGGTCTGCTATCAATCCCAAGTCAAAACCAAAATATGTGGCCAGGTTCATGGGAGCTACTGACCGCCGCTGGTGGACGCTACACCTTTTTCTCTGGACACGCAGTACAGCAGATCTTTTTTTTCTATGTGGTCAAAAGTAAGAATCTTCTTAGCACATGCAACCTTTTTATATACCTTTATACAAGGAGTCCTCCTCCTCACAGGTTTACATGGATCCTGGTTCTATCTGGACCCTGGTCCTGCCCGACACCTACTGCTATTATCATTATTATTATTACTAGTTGCATTGCTATTACTATTGCTGATACCATTACTGCTTCTATTATCATTATTATTATTACTAGTTGCATTGCTATTACTATTGCTGATACCATTACTGCTTCTATTATCATTATTATTCTACTATATCCACTGTTGCTGTTATTATTGGTAGATGTAACTCTTTCGTCATGCTACTACTCTCATTATATGAATAATTTCTGTCATATCCATTGAATGTGTTGTAACTCTGTTATGCTGTTTATTCTGTACACATGACATCTATTGTACTTCTATTGTACTTCTGTCCATCCTGGGAGAGGGATCCTCCTCTGTGTCTCTCCTGAAGGTTTCTTCCCTTTTCCTCCCTGTTAAAGGTTTTTTTTGGGGGGAGTTGTTCCTGAACCCATGAGAGGTCCTGGGACAGAGGATGTCGTATGTGTACACATTGTAAAGCCCTCTGAGGAGAATTTGTAATTTCTGAGGCAAATTTGTAATTTGTGATTTTGTGACATACAAAATAAATTGAATTAAATTGAATTCTTGAACTTGTCCATAATGTCACCTTTCTCATGAGAAAGAACTGTGTGAGGCGCTTACATACAATTTAGTGGCAGCTTTACTAATGATGGAGACATGGATGAATACAGTACGACACACAGAGAAACTGCTGGTAGAAAAACCTCTGGGGTAAAGGACCTGAGAACTCCAGCGCATTGGTAGAATGTCACCACTGTAACTTTGTTCAAGGCGTGTGTGCAAACAGGAAAGTCATACTTGCACTAAAATGACTGCAGGCCTGTGGACTCACTAGATTCCAATTGATGAACTGCTTCAACAAAAATACCACTGCTAATGTAAAGCTACGGTATGTAATGTCATATGATACACAAATGTGGTACCACATGTATTTACAAAAGTAATGCCATGCTCTGATGACAGTAATGTTGAATTGTGATGTAATATAAACTGAACAATACATTTTGAACAATATTCTAGCATTAGCATCCCTGTGGTGTTTATGGTGTTTTATAAAACATAGTCCGGGAACGAAGACCACGCCCCGAACTTTATTTTAATGACAACTCAGCTGTATTCACAGTTACTAACACCGATTGCATAGTTCAAGTAAATGAGAATCAAAACAAAAAATACTAGCATTACAAAGCATCTGTTACAGGCTATTGTGCTGATTGAAGAGTTTTCTTCAATGAATTATTCAATAAGGTTCGAGAAGTGCTACTATTAAACATTACTAATGCCACTTAAAATAGAATTAGAATATGAACATTGTATCTGAAATGTATAGGGATAAAGTAAACATATACAAACAACAATCTGATGAAGAAAAAAAATACATTAAATTCAGACTTCACTGAACATGGAATTATACAGTCATTCCAAGCTTTGCATAAAAAGTCACCTTTTAAAAATGATCATGGTCTTGAAATTGAGTTTATTTGCCATTAAATGTCAAATTTCAGAAATAGAAGACAGCAGGGCCATTAGGAGACCAGAGCTCCCCAGAGCCAGGGCACCCAAGATGAGAGGCTTTATGAGGAACCCCTGAAACAGAAAATAAGGTACAAGTTCAAACAAATAGACTCAAGGCCTTCCTAGATGTCTCTCACTGCAGCCAGCTCACAGTGTTCTCCCTGTTCTGCTCCTCTGTCTAACCACGGTAGGTCCCATTGAGATCAAAAGGTCACACAGGTCTTTCAATCATGGAGTTTTAAAACCTTCTGCATTTTATAAAAGTTCTGTGACCCCCAAGAACATCTTCTTTGAAAAACGAATATATAGATAGGATGGCAGCAGCCCAAGAACTGCCTTGTAAATGAAAGTATACCGGTGGGTGCGCCTGCGGGCTGCCAGAGCATGCCATCCTACCCAACAGTAGGGTTCACAGGGTCAAGGCTTTGCACTTTGTGATGAACCCAAGGGAAGTGATGTAAACTGTATCGATTATATGCCAGGCCTGGGCAGAGGCATTGCTGCATGGTCACACCCCTACATAGTCTTTGTAGCATTTAGCTCTGTTTTGGTCTCCACCAACTCCTGAGAAAAACAGTTCTCCACAATGTTGACTAACTGTGTCTGTCTGGTGCTGGGCAGAAGTGTTTCTGAGCACCACACTCTCTTTAGAGAATCTTTCATTTTACTGGTTTTCCCATGCCTCCCTTCCCTCTAGTGGGTCCAGCAATACGGCCTGGGTCTCCAGCAGCGTGGTGTCGGTGTTGGCTGCCAGCAGGGGACAGCAGTGAGGCAAAGCTCTGCTCCCAGCCAGAGGAGGAGTCTCTGCTGCTGGTTGCAGAGCTCCCCACCTCCCGCATAGTGAGGCTGTACCTGGGCATGTCCACGGTGGGCTGGTCCCTGCCTGAGGCCCCGCTGGAGTCTGAGCTCAAGGAGTTTTTGGTGAATTTGGTGCCGTAAATAATTTTGTGTAATTTCACGAGGAATCCGACCCGATGACAGGCATTAAGAACAGCCAATATTCTTGCTGATGATCTCATTTGCTTATGTTGGTCATTTGGAGGCAGCGCTTATTAATTGAGACTGTTTCATAAAAAACGGGAAAACAGCTAGCCTGGAATAAAGTTAACAAATTCCGACTACCAGCATCGTACCAGAAAATAGCCGAAAGCCTAATTAGACCCATAACAGGAAAGGTACAGGTGAACCAAAAATCCAGAAACACTGATGACTATGTGTCAGTTTATGAATACCAGGGCACACAAATGGAGGCTCATACCTACCCAGTGACTATGCTCTGATTGGTCAGAGAGGATGGCTTGTTGGTCATCTGACCCCGATGCTGCTGATCAAACAAACAACAGTTAGAGTAGCATGCAAGTATCATCACTCAGCAGCGCCCTCAATGCTCTGCCAAGTCATGAGGCATCATAATTCATCAGAGTAAAAGTCTTGTATTATCAAGTTTTCATACATCTTTTGGTATAAAGGTGCTTGTGCATCAGGAGGAGGAACCGAAATGAGGCCAGCCATGTCACGTAGCCAATCAGAACATGTGTTGCCCATGGCTGAGGGAGGGGCAGCGATGATTGACGCATCCCCAGGAACATGGCTGCCACTGCAACCACATAGAGGACATGATGTTACTTTGATCAGCCAGGTAGGAAACTGTTATTAAAAAGAAATGTTCAGAAATGAATTTGAATGCACACCAACCTGCCATGATCTCAGTCACAGACCCAACCCCCCAGTGGCCCCAGTTAAAGATATATCTCCTGGACAGAGATACAAATATATTCCATATATTGATATACTGTAATAACAATATCATTAAAGGGCGGGTCCATTATTTATTTATTTGTTGAGTTTTGTCATTCTCAAAGCGTTCTGTAGCGTTCCAGTGGTGTTTCTTGTATATTCAAATCCGAAATTCTTTATTTTGCACGAAGTATGTACGTTTTAGTGTCAAAATGCCATCCCATCCCATCTGAAAACGTTTTCCCACAGGACCTGACGTAGGTTTCTGCATGATGACGTTCTACATATATATTACATATATCCTGATCCATAGTCAGTGTGTCTTACCTCCAGTTATTAGATGGAGACGCTGGCAGGAGTACCGGCATTGAAGCTAAGCTATGTGTAGCTTAGCTTCACATTGTGTAGCTATGTGTAGCTTTGGACTACAAAGCTACACATAGCTACACATGGTTAGTTTGAATCAGAAAGTCATGCAATAATACAATCAGACTAACCGCGTGAGGCAGCGGTGAACCAGCAACTCTCATGAGGCAACATCACTATTTTTGTTAATGGAATCTGGTGGCTTTCAAAAAAAGTATAGATAGATATAACAGCTTACGTTCCCTGTTGGAAAGGGTTGCCTGATGGCAAGCAGTGGAAAATACTATATATATATGATACAATATATCATATATATATATCAGACAGCTCTTTCCGACGGGAAACTGAAGCTGTTATATCCCTCCCTAAAAAAAACACAAGACTCCATAGACAAAATCAGTTATTTTACCACACAGAACACAGAAGTATACTTATGAAGTATACATACATACATTACCCACTTCCAAACTAACCCTTTCAGTTGTTTCCAAACTTAACACAGCTTTAGTTTTTTGCTCCCAGTATAGAACGCAGATGGACCTACCTTTTAAACATCAATGCAAATAAATCTCAGTTACACATTCAATCACTCTGAGTGATTGAAATGCTTCAACAACAAAACCATGTGTTTGACTGCATTCAAACATCGTGTAAGTAATCACAGAGCAGACGTTTAACCAGCGGCTTCCTGTGATGCACAGTTGTGTTGTTGGCTGACAACCCTCATGATTCTAACATAAGACATGAGAGAACCTTTAACCTCTGAATACAAACATTGATTTTATTGATGTAGATTTCTTTTCACCTTTTTCAACTGTCTTTAGCAAGCCTCTGAACATGAAAATAAAATATAATTTTTTGTATTTCTTTGTTTTTGGAGGATTTTGTGAAATCATTGAAAAATTGTAGTGGTAGGTCTTAAAGCTTACAAATACCCCCACCTTCCCTTTTAACAAAGTCCACAGATTATTAGGCCTTGATGATTAATTGATATCAACATATGTATCTGTTAACTGTTATCAGACAGGCCTCAGAACACTAAGGAAACATTGCACCTTCTTCTGAATGTAAACGTAGGAGGCATTACCTGTGTGAGTCAGCTGATGGTCTGAATGCAGCCATTGTTGGTTGAATCAAAGATAATGTTAGAACACAGCAGCCCAGGTATGGATGGACACCTGCATGCTGCACAATCACACACACACACACACACACACACACACACACACACACACACTCACACACACACACACACACACACACACACACACACACACACACACACACCAGAGTTGTGCATTAATTGATAACTGATGCAACACCCCTCTCTGCTGGTGGTGTATGAATATAACAATGTAAAACAATATATTTGCAGTGTGTTTGTAGTGTACCTTGCTCCAACCATTCCTGTAGAAAAATGGGAGGCAAAAGGCTACAATGGTCAGAGTCACAGTTAGCATCATCAGGCCTCGATGTACCTACACACACACACACACACACACACACACACACACACACACACACACACCAGCTTAGCAAAAAATGAAGTGAAAGAAATGGCAATACCATTTGATTGGTATTATGCTGTGTGTGTGTGTGTGTGTGTGTGTGTGTGTGTGTGTGTGTGTGTGTGTGTGTGTGTGTGTGTGTGTGTGTGTGTGTGCATAATATCTACCTGGAACCAGACTTTCTGGCCAAGCAGAGTTTGATTTGGCCAATCAGGTTTGTAGAAGCTGGCGATGAAGGTACCAACACTTCCTGTTAGCATCCAGGCTAACAGCATCAGTGCACCTAGAGGAGTGAAGCCAATTCATCTAAACGCTCTTCCCAAGCGTAATACTAAATGTTACACTTAAAATAGTTTAATACTAACCTGCAACATCATCATCATCAACTATCGCATCTCCTCCTTCTGACCAAAATCAGCTGGTAGACTGATATCCTTAATTAATCATCTTGTGTTTTCATTATTGTTTGTGTATAAAGAATACTGATGATGATTTTACATATTCTACATATGTTGTAGTCGTAACTCATAGAGCTAGATAACACATCCTTGGGCTAATTGGACTCCACCAAATTAATGTAATTAATTAATTAATTAATTAAATAAATGTAAAAATGAAGTACTGAACAAACCATGCATTTTCATAATGATGGGTCCCCGGGAGCCTCGTAGGACCTCAGGGGGTCCAGTGATGTGTTTTCTGTGGGTTGAGATTAATGGCTGGTGACTATGTTTCCATACTTTACCTAGAGGAGAGATACAGGAATGGTGCTTGTTAAAAAAAACATCTATTACTGTATATGTCGGCACAAAATCTGCACTACGGTGGGACATAAATGTTTTTAGTGTAACAGTGTAACGGTCAGTCTAGGAATCCCAGACCTTTAGAAGTCAGATAAAGCTTTTGAATCAAGTGTGTGAAAATATGAGACACACAAGTGGAGAGAAAATGTTATGAAAATGCTGCAGTCTGAGTTCAAGGATAAGTAGTATCCTTAAACTCAGACTGCAGCATTTTCATAACATTTTCTCTTTGGAGTGAAGCTAAAAACTGCAAGTTAGTAAAAAGTGAGAATGTATTTGTGTCATGCATTTATAAATCACTTCATTCTTGAAAGGCCAATTAACCATTAACCAGAGTGTAAGAAAAAGCCAACGGTGAATAGGCCTGTACTTTATGTGCTCATCATTCTCTGATAATGACATCCTGTTGATGCTGATCAAACTGACATCCGTGTGACGTTATGAAGCTTGATAAGAACTTTGACTGGCCTCCAAGACAGAGAATGAATGCCAGGGTCAATGAGTTCTGTTTCCTCTTTGATAGTGCTTATAGTTAGGGCTGACTCAGGTTTATAGTTAGGACTGGTTCAGGTTTATAGTTAGGGCTGACTCAGGTTTATAGTTAGGGCTGACTCAGGTTTATAGTTAGGGCTGACTCAGGTTTATAGTTAGGGCTGACTCAGGTTTATAGTTAGGACTGGTTCAGGTTTATAGTTAGGGCTGACTCAGGTTTATAGTTAGGGCTGACTCAGGTTTATAGTTAGGGCTGACTCAGGTTTATAGTTAGGGCTGGTTCAGGTTTATAGTTAGGACTGGTTCAGGTTTATAGTTAGGGCTGACTCAGGTTTATAGTTAGGGCTGACTCAGGTTTATAGTTAGGGCTGACTCAGGTTTATAGTTAGGGCTGACTCAGGTTTATAGTTAGGACTGGTTCAGGTTTATAGTTAGGACTGGTTCAGGTTTATAGTTAGGGCTGACTCAGGTTTATAGTTAGGGCTGACTCAGGTTTATAGTTAGGGCTGACTCAGGTTTATAGTTAGGACTGGCTCAGTTTTATAGTTAGGGCTGGTTCAGGTTTAGAGTTAGGGCTGGTTCAGGTTTATAGTTAGGGCTGGCTCAGGTTTGCCCTGGTACAGCCCCTAGATATGCTGCTATAGGTCTAGACTGCTGGGGGACAACTTAGGATACACTGAGCTCCTCTCTCCTTTTCTCTCTCTCCTTCTGTATGAATTCATGTTCTATCAATGCACATTAATAACTCTACTTCTTCCCCCGCAGTCTTTGTGCTTTCTCTCCTCGCAGGTTTCCACGGATCGTGGTTGCATCTGGACCCTGGTCCTGCCTCCTGCCTCCTGCCTCCTGTCTCCTGCCTCCTGCCTCTTGCCTCCTGCCGTGACCCTGTTGACGCCCACCATTCTCTCTCTCCTTCTGTATGAGTTCATGCACCATTATTGTACATTACTAACTCTGCTTCTTCCCCGGAGTCTTTGTGCTTTCTCTCCTCACAGGTTTCTATGGATTGTGGTTCTATCTGGACCCTGGTCCTGGTTTTATCTGGACCCTGGTCCTGCCTGACACCTACTGCTATTATCATTATTATTAGTTGCATTGCTATTAGTATTGCCAATACCATTACTGCTTCTATTATAATTATTATTCTACTATATCCACTGTTGCTTTTATTTCTGATAGATGTAACTACTTCATGCCTACTACTCTCATTATATGAATCATTTCTGTCATATGCATTTAATGTGTTATAACTCTGTTATGATGTCCATTCTGTACACATGACATCTATTGTACTCTGTCCATCCTGATAGAGGATCCTCCTCTGTTGCTCTCCTGAAGGTTTCTTCCTTTTTTCTCCCCGTTAAAGGTATTTTGGGGAGTTGTTCCTGAACCCATCAGAGGTCCTGGGACAGAGGATGTCGTATGTGTACATATTGTAAAGCCCTCTGAGGAGAATTTGTGATTCATGATTTTGGGCTATACAAAATAAATTTAATTGAATTTCCTGCATGGGTGTGTGCAGACTCCTTTACCATACTGAGCATGTCCGTTGGCGAGAAACAGAAAGTAGTCATGGTCCAGGTCATAGCGGGCTGGTTCCTGATTGACTAGTTTCACTGGTCTGCTAAACCTGCACTGAATCGCTCCATCTGCCACCCGCCACGACACCGAGGAGAGACCAAACTGTAAACACACACAGAAAGAAGGACAACAACAATGTTTTCAGGGAGGAAGATTTGGGGAAATTGATTTGCTTTCTTTGTGAGAAGATGGATGTCAATCTCCTGTCTGTGCCTTAAGTACGGATGATGTGGTTAGCCTAGCTTAGCATGCAGAATTATTTGTCACCTGTGACTGGTCCTCAGGGTGGGTTCTTCCACTGACGGAGGCAGCACTCACTGATACTCTATCCCCATCTTTTACACACATATACACGTCGTCGTTGCCCTACACACACACACGCGCGCACACGCACACGCACACGCACACGCACACGCACACACACACACACACACACATGAACACAAAATACATATGTTATACACTTATGTATCCAGGGTAGTCTAGAACATTTTGGTAAATGTGTGATAACAGAAAGTTGTTCTTCTCAGAAATCATGCTGCACACTATGGAGTGATTCTTGATCAAAGTCCAGTCTTCTGATTATACTGAAGATCAACCTAGTCTGTATTTGATGCAGAATGTTGCATTACACTGAGGCACTAGCTTACCATCCATGTGTCCCAGGACATTGCAAAGGCAATGTATCCCTCCGCCGGGCCACTCAGCTCAAAAATCACAGACTGCAGAGAAAAGTGACGAAGATTTAATGAGTGATATTCATTTTACTAGTTTATTAATATGTTATTTCTATAATTTCAGCTAGCCCAGTATAGCTCTGAACAATATCAGGCATTAAACAAAACAGTAAGAGAAACCCCTTTTAAACCACCAGTTTTAAATACTGTTGTCTACTCAAGCCTTTTTAATGAATGTGGATTGCATTAGGAGCCTCAAACTTGGAGTCTTTCTAGTGGCCAGCAGCAGGTGACTCTTCTGCTTGCAAATAGAAGTATAGAAGTCTAAGAGAAAATGTCACTTAGGTAAAGATGAGTTTATTATCTCAATCACTAGTTTCAAGTCTTCTTCAACACAGCATGATATATTCATTTACAGGAAAAGAGATTAAAATAGATGATAAAGTAGAGCATGCTTTATGATGGGGCTACCCTGTGACTGATTGGTCACTATGGCGTTGTCCTGTCTGGGACCTGTCCGTGTTTTCATCTTACAACTTTAACCCTTTCACAGTGTGTTTTCAGTTCATGAAAGTTAATTGCAACATTTTGGTCGCCTTAAAGTTCCTATCAGTGTTTAAGTGTGCTAAATACCAGGTGGAAAAAGGGGGCCCCACCTCCCCCAATCCATGTTTTTTTCCTTCCTTGAGTAGCTGCCTTTTGATGGTAAAAAGTAGCCTTCGTCTGTACCTCCCATATCTCCCGTTGGTATTGATCATTGAGTCCATCCATCATTGAGTCCATTAAGTCGCTTTTCCTGGAGCTGAACCAGTTCTTTCTGTCTGAAGTGTTCAAATTTGGCAATGATGGGCCGTGGACATTTGTGTTTTCCTCCCAGGCGATGTATGTGGTGAAAGGTGATGTTCATGATGGTGTCATGTGGTATTTTGAGCTGGGTGACCATGAAGTCCTATATTTTCTCTGTGTTGTCAGGTTTCTTTTCAGAAATGCCAGAGAAGATTACCTTTTCTCTCTTGCTGCTTACTTGAAAGTCAAGAATAGCCGCTTTCATTGATTTATTTTTAGTCGTGATGATGGTTAGTTGGGTTATAGGGTTATTAACAGAGCGTTCCCATGTTGTATTGTCCTGGTGAGTGACTCTATTTGTTGTTCACAGACAAGTCCAACATTGACGCTAGAGGGGAAGGTAAAGCATCATAGTTTGTGGCGTAGGGCCACTGACCAGGCGTCAGGTATTTGACAAGTTGGGATTGAGAATGTGTTGCTCAGTTTGAATGTGGTGAGAATCCATTGATGTTAAAATGCTTCATGGAGCACCTGTAACTGCATTCATTGTACCATTACATGAAACGGTTAAATGTCAGACCGTTTTGTCTGGTCCCTCGGTAGTCATGGACAGGAAGAAGCAGTGAGGATCTTCTTTTGGATCACAGCCTGGAGGATCCAGCAGGCAGGATTTTGATTGGCCACATCCCTCAGAAGAAAACTAAAGGTGTATGATAGGGAGATGAAGTTATCAGTCTTAATTTGTTTCACTTGTTTCACATTAAAGTGTATAACACTCACAGGCCCAGGCAGGATGGTGGGTGTGGTAGTAGGTTGTACTGGACCAGGTGTCGTGTCTGACTGAGGCGGGTGGGGCGTAACACCATGCTGATAGATGACTGGTCCAGGCAGCTTCACCCAGAATACATTGTAGTGAGCAACTACACTCACACTGGAAAATATGCATACACAAGTATCGTGACACATTATGTCATAGAGTAAATACAGACCTTTAAAATAAAGTCACATAGACGTAAAACAAAATTCTTTAAATTAGCATATATGAACACATTCTCACTCCCAACCAGTCAAATACTGACGCTTGGCCCTAAGCTCCAAACTATGATGCGCTAGCTACCCCTCTAGTGTCAGATGTGGACGTGGCAGGGACTGCTTGTCAGTTTCCACTCGCTATATGCATAGTGTCTTTTTTTAAATAAAATTCTACCTTCACAGGAAGTTCAGTTCAGGCAACAAAACCACTTAATTAGGTTTAGGCAAACAGCGGGGTTGACGTTAATTAACAACTCACATGACTAGCGAGAGACAAACAAGTCATGTGCCTCTGTGCGTCTGCATCAGAGTCCGAGGGGGCACTGACCAACCGTCGGTATTTGACAAGTTGTGGGTGAGACCAGGTTGCAGATAGTGCTTTAAAAAAAAAAAAAAACATATCAGGTAATTGAAATTTCCACTTATGAGTAACAGTAATCAAAATCGAATACACTCCCTGATGCTCTCCAGAGGACAAAGGGCGAGCCCTGTTGATTTGGCCATCCTGTTGCCTTTTCTCTACATCCATCCACCAAAATTCCCAACTCAAATACAGACGCGTGCTCAAACTATGATGCTCTATATACCCCTCTCGTGTCAGTTTTGGACATATCAGGGGTGCAATGTCAGTTTTTTGTTACAGGCATAGTGTCTTTTCAAAATAAACTTCCAATGTAGATTTACTATTTAAAATGTTTTTAGGTTTACTTATGCAACAAAACTACTTGGTTAGGCTTCAGAAAAGAATGTGGTGTGGTTTGGGTTTAAAAAAGTATGTCACAAAACTATGGTAAAATAAGTCAACGTGAAATTAGTTTCACATGGGACATGAACAACGGTGTAGTGGGTGAAAGTCATATGTTTGTTTGACCCATCCAACCTCCTCTCCCACCAATCCCATGTGGACTTTCGTGCTCTTTATATTACGTCTGCTGCGCTAACCGTCTAATACTGACGCAGATGGGTTCATATTGGAGTTAGCTAAAAGCCAAGTGTGTCTCATACAGACACTAAAAGGTGCCTCTGTGCGTCTGTTTCAATACACCGAAGGCAACTGACCAATCATTGGTATTTGACAAGTTGACAGTGGAAACAATTGTGCCTGATTTAAGTCAACTGTTCAGTTTCTATCCAAAAAGTAAGCACAGAAATGGATGTAGGCCACCTGTCCATCATTCCTCCAGCCAACACAATGCAGAGTCAAGGGGTTGCTTAACTAGCCAATTTAATTAGCTGAGTTCAGTTAGAACAAGTTGCATTAGCTAATGTTGCTAATAACACCTAATGCCTTTATGACTCTACTTGAGCTACTGGAGCACTATTGTTTTGTATATCAAATTACGCCGTAATCATAATTTGTGACCACAGTGGCCACTGCTCAGAAAAGGTTTCATAAACTGGCTTTGAAAGAGAATTTAGAAATAAATAAACTCACAAAAACTGAACCTGTTTGGGAGCATCTGTAGGAGCAGTCCAGATGACACAAATCTCTGTCTGTCTGGCATCACTCGTATGGCTCACTGCTGAACCCTGGACACACACACACACACACAAACTTTTTTTATTTAATTTTTTATATATTTTATGTAATAATCTTATTTGAGTGTTACTTTTCTGGGTTTTGTGATACTAAAAAAAACGTGAATGTCTCTTTATGTGCATGTGTACGTGTACACACCTGGTGCTTATTACAGGTGAGCAGCTGTGTCTTGTTCCGATTGGTCAGGGTGAAGGTGCCAACTGTGGATACTGAGCCCTGATTGGCTGCATCCCTGGCTTGAAGTAGAAAGCCCTCAAAATACGATGTTCCGGAGAGGATTACTGGAAAAGAGTGATTAAAAAAATCTAAGAATTAAAAGAAAATGATATCAACATTATCAATGATTTTTTATTAATTTGGTTCGAGACTAATAAGTTACTAAGCTTGTACTAAGACCTATATTTTGACCAGGTTAAAGGGATTCTCAAGTCTAATTTGTTAAAATTGCAAATGACTGCTCACTGGCGTCTTCATTTTGGAGTACTGCATATTGAAAGCTTTAAGTAAACAGTTTTGCTACAATGGGAATGACTTTATGGGTTCTGTTTAAAATTAGCACGTTTTTCTCATCAGGGCCTTTATCACAGCTCTGGGTTCTATTGATATGCCTGAACTGGCTGTGTTGGGTTTAACCATTTCCACAAATCTTGATGACTAACTTGTCACAGTCCTTGGTTACCTTTGATCTGTTCTCTGGGACTGAACGTGGTGGAGTTGGTTTCTAGGCGGTAGGGGCTGTGAGCGGTTTGACCAGGGACACCATGGTGGGGTTCCATGCTGCCACAGACTTTGGTGACCTTGCCGTTGGCATAGCAGCCTGCTGGCACCCAGTAACACACCGAGACAGAGATGAAGAGAAGGCCACACAAGCCCACAGGAGACATCTACAAGTTAAAGTATCCTCTGCTACACAGTGTTCACAATTTCTGGAATGAAAAATAAATCACACAATCCAACAAAGAATAAATTCAGCATGACCACAAGCAATGTTTCTGGAATTATCTACACACTGTTTCTTTGACCAGTTGTATCCATACAGCCGTTGTCACACTTTCTAACAAATCAACCATAGGATAAAGAAGTCAGCTACTCTGCTTCTTGATAAAGCTCTCCAACATCTTAGTATTGCACTTCTGCTATTGCTGCTGAGTCTCTTTGTAGCTGCTTTGTTTCTCTTTGTCGTCATTTTGAGTCTCTTTGTAGTTGCTTTGTGTTTCTTTGTCGTCATTTTGAGTCTCTTTGTAGTTGCTTTGTGTTTCTTTGTAGTCATTTTGAGTCTCTTTGTAGTTGCTTTGTGTTTCTTTGTAGTCATTTTGAGTCTCTTTGTAGTTGCTTTGTGTTTCTTTGTAGTCATTTTGAGTCTCTTTGTAGTTGCTTTGTGTTTCTTTGTAGTCATTTTGAGTCTCTTTGTAGTTGCTTTTGTGTTTCTTTGTAGTCATTTTGAGTCTCTTTGTAGTTGCTTTGTGTTTCTTTGTAGTCATTTTGAGTCTCTTTGTAGTTGCTTTGTGTTTCTTTGTAGTCATTTTGAATCTCGTTGTAGTTGCTTTGTGTATCTGTGAAGTTATTTTGTGTCTCTTTGTGATTGTCATTGTCGTTTTGCTTGTCTTTGTAGTTGTGTTATCTCTCTTTGTAGCTGTTTTGTGGTCTCTTTTTGGTCATTTTATCTCTCTTTGTAGTTGCTTTGTGTCTCTGTACACATCTCAGCATTTCAGTACTTGTGGCCTCAGTGACTTGACGCATCTTTAAGCAGAACGAACAGCAGACATTTAAACACTAAGTAGAAAGATTTCCATTCTATTCTAATCACTGCAAACCTTTTTTTAATGATGGCCTTTATGATGAAAAGACACTTGCTAAGAAAGCCTCGGGCACTGGAGGGCCACCACTTGTAAAAATAAAAAAATAACACATGAAATGGTCTACTTCTAAGGAAAACTCTTGAACCAAAGTTAGTAGGGTTGTTGTACTTACCATTCGTCCTGCTGCAGTAGAAGGAACATATTCCAACCTTGGCTGTATATATATGTGATTACAATATAATTTCCTCTGTCCCAGTGCTGTGTGTGCGTGTGTGTGTGTGTGTGTGTGTGCTTATTATTATTACAGCAGTTTTACAACCGGATGGATGAACTATTGGAACTTCCTGATATGACTTTTCACTGCGGGGCAGGTTTCATTACCATGTCACGTGTACATTCCATTTACAGCTAAAGCTGTTTATCTAAAATAGCAGAATTGATGTGGCCAAAGTTCCTCAGGCTTCTGTGTCTTGGGGCTCACAGAGCAGCAGCATTAGAGTCCTTCTCTGACCGAGCAAGCTGGCTATTCCTTAACTAATAAGGCACTGATATGGCCCTTCAGGACTTTTTTGTTGTTATTGGTCCAAACTCAAATTGTGATAATTCAAATAGTAATGTCTCAGTATTTGTGACACTCAAAAAAATGTATTCATTGTTTTACAGCTGTTTCTTTTTTATGATTGTGTTTGGAAAATAGTCTGATGTTCGTCCCCAGCGTGTCGCATGACCTGTAATTCCGACTGTGGCCACTATTCCAAAGTTGCTGCAAAGCTCTGATCTTAGGGAGTTGGGTTCCTTTGGTCCCCAATGGTTCCAACCATTTTTCACCGCTTTGAAATCTTATAAATGTTCACGCGACCGTCAAGGACACAGATAGATCATAGACTTTTTTACAGCAGACAATTTGTCTTGTAATAGCAGCA
The DNA here is from genome assembly GCA_016806645.1 of Ophiodon elongatus. Lineage (NCBI taxonomy): Eukaryota > Metazoa > Chordata > Actinopteri > Perciformes > Hexagrammidae > Ophiodon > Ophiodon elongatus. The sequence continues at coordinate 119,161 of JACSYO010001785.1, read as the reverse complement.
AAATCACGTGTAAATGATTACATCAAGTATGGCTCCATTCCAGCAGTAATTGCAATGCAATACAGCAGTTAATACTGCTATTAGTTACATCTGTGTCTGAGAAGGCAAAATGTCAATGGATTGCATTGACTGAGCAAGCCACCTATCTGGTCTGTGACAGGCAGCAACCTCCGGTGCTAAAAAATGAAGCCCATGTGGAAGTGCCTTAAACTTGTATTCTTTCAAATGGCCAGCAGGGAGCAAGTCCTCTGGTTGCATAAATAAGTCTGAATGTATAGAATCTAGCAGAAAATGACTCTAGTTCTCACTTGATTTATTCCCTCAGTAAACATTGAGTTTATGTCTCAATCTCTAGTTTCAAGTCTTCTTCAATACAGCATGATGTTCATTTAGTAAATTATGATCCATTTAGAGTCAAACAGACCATAAAGCAGGTACGCTTTACGGCGGTGCTACAAGGTGATTGACAGGTCACTACCAGAGCTGTATACGGCATCTTCACCACCGCGTCACTCCACCGCTATCCAAATATGGTCACTTCCATTCACTGGTTGCAAAAAAAACAAGATGGCGGCATGACAACTAAGTTCACTTCTTATATTATACACCTCTGATGCACCAAATGGGAAACAAACATTTTAAATGGTCCTGGACTGTTGGGAGCGTACACTGTGTCCAGATCCCGAAACCATAAAAAATAACAGTGTACCAATGTTTACCACATACTATTTTGGTAGACAGTCATGTCAAAGTTTTACCCAGGAAATGATGAAGGGCGTTCCCCAACAGATGACTTAAAATTTGAGTCTATAATGTCAATTCTATAATTAAAATTGAGCAGTAGCAAGCCATGCACAAGTTTTTCAGGGATTTCAATATTTTATTCTTTTGTTTTGTGCAATGTCCCTGGAGCATCTCAGTCTACAATGTGTTTGGTTTTAACAGCTTTGAGTAGCTTCATTTTCATTGTGCTTCCACTGTGGGACATTATAGTGTCCAACATTTCATTCTGCAAGCTAGTGTTTTTAGTTTCCTTCGTGTTTATTATTTTCCCAGTGGGACTGGTCTACACTACATACTGAAGAAATATAATTAGTGGGCAAGTATGAAAGGCTATACATATATTGTTCAACCAGAAAAATGTGCCTCAGCTTCTCAAAGTTTGGGATTTGGATTTGTCCACTGTTGATGTGTGTGAACAAGATTTCCCCCTGGTGGTATGAAAGGGAAACTCATTTCATGATGTACATTGAGGAGTCTGCACAAGAGAGTTGTTCAAACACATTCACAGTCAGTAACATAGTCACACAAATGTTTTTGATGATCAGCCTTTCCCATCTTATACGATGTTCTGCCCTAAACACAGAACATACAGTAAAATGTAATATCCATGCAGATTTTAGCATTCATATTATGCTTTGTAAATGTCCCAGTATTTCTAATGACTAGGCCTAATGAGTTATCTTGAAGAACACTTTGATGAAAAATATATTCTCATGAAAGTGGTAATTCTTCCATGACTACATTTTAATTGACCTTATCTATGTCAATGTATGACATGATCTTGACATTATGTTACTAGCCAGGGCTCTTGTACAGACCTGGTGTGCTGCTCTTGTCTGCCCAACAGCTGCACTGCAGTGCCATCTTATGTAACTCCCTTGTCTGTTTGTGAGCCTACGTGCAGTGTGTATGTGTCTGGTAAAGCTTAGAAATTGCGCAACAGAAATTATGCAATAGCATGAGCATTTTGGCAGCAATATCCTATTTCAGTCAATTAGTTATTGCTGTAAATATACGAGATTGCATAGATCATTACACACCTACTGTTGCAATCCAGCAGAGTAGTCTGTATTGTCTAAGTCAGCGCTTGACATTTGTCTTCAGTCAATACAGAAGCTAAGCAACTGGGTTTAAGGGTTTGCATACAAATGAATGTTGTGGTGCTTCAGCAATCCCCTCTGAAGTTCCCATGAGCAAGGCACTACATTCCCAAATAGGCTGACTGACGCTACTAGGCAGCTTCCTGTAGTCATGCATGAGATCCATATTTACACTAAATGAGCAGTGCACACATTGTCATGTTTAAATAAATACAGGTTTGAAAGTGTATTAAAAACATATACACATAATAATTCCGTTTTACTTGGGTTATTACGGTAAAGGTCCCCGGTCTGCAGACCACACCCCCCTCACTGTCCAAAAAAGAAAAACAGAGACGTCCCACTCGCAGCTGTCCTCTTGTTGCTGCTGTTGCTGTGACCTCACAAAGACACAACTGGCAGGTGAGTGGGAATGGATATGCAAACAGTTGTTCGGATTGTGGTGTACCACTGTCACGTTATTAAGCTTATACGAGTTGTATCCCCAACTACATGCTAGCAGGTCGAGAGATGTATCACTAACTTAGCTAACGGACGTTAGCTGATATGAGTTGAGTTTACTGGTATAACTTGAATTATAATACTAACCTAGCTTTAACGCTTTGCACTTCGTAATTCAACATTACACCCTTATATGGGAAAACACTTCCTTAGTTGATTATAGACGAATGCTCATAACTATTTAGCATTTTGTCCATTAATCAACATTGTGACGAAGGTACCTAATTTTACCTTGTGAAACATTAAATACCCATTCTCAAGCTTGCATTACTTTCCCCAATCAAACGTCAACTTAACGGCACCGCCCACCACGGTAGTAGCTTACATTATGACGGGGCCGACGACATGAACCACAAGTTAATTGTGTGGCGTTATTAAAATAAGGTGCCTTTGCTAACGTTACGTATGCCGAATTATTAACTGTTTACTAATAATTATATTTGGGGTTTGCATTATGATTTACGGTGAATAACGGTGTGCTAGGAAGCGAGTCAACATCAAATGGCCACTCTTTTGAATGGAATTTGGAGTCCAACCCCAAACGGGATATTAGCTTTGCAGGTTCCTGTATCGCCGTGGCGAATACATATCTGCGTCATCTTGATATTGTACATCTATATGTGTTTGTCACCCTGTCTTTGTCCGGACAGTACTAGCTGAACAGTGGTCGGAAGAGTTTTATAAATAGGTAGTGTGACATTAACGGTTGGATTCCTGACCTTGTTGTTATCGGAAGCACTGCGCAGACTCAGAGGAGGGTTCAGTGACTCCGGACGCATCAACCTGCTCCAACGTCCAGAACACAAGCCAGGACAGCGGTTCTGGTCCTGCGTGTAGTCTCGGCTGTTGTAGCGACTCATGTGCACTTGTCCAAGTACTATCCTGGGCCTCTACGTGTCGACGAGGAAGTTCCGGGAAGTCGGCGCACATATAAAAAAAGAAATGTGTCTTTCCCATGTGATTTTGCATGAATAATATCCTCTAAAATAGCAGCCTATGTCTGTGGTGTCTTATTCTAGTCATTTCTGTGGTATGAAGACTTACCAGTTTATTTTAGTAGTTAGTAGTTTCTAGAACTGTAACGTTCATCCTTGAAAATCAGATTGCACACTGTAAGGAAACAGTCAGTTCTAATATGTGTATATAAAGGATAAGGGATGTATGATTTATTCAGATCTTTTTCTGAAATAAAAATAGTAATAGTAATAGCACACAATAGAAACAATTCATAACAAGTATTTACCAATAGTATCAAAAGTAAATGCTCACTGTGGATAATGGCCCTCATCATGTTATATTGTCATTTATAATATACCATTTATTATCACTAATGCATTCATGTGTATGTACAGCCAAGTAAAATTAGAATTGTGTAGTTGATCAATGCAGAGCCAGTTTTAACACCTTCACATGTACTACTGGGTAGTCTACATGTACTACTGGGTAGTGTACATGTACTACTTGGTAGTCTACATGTCCTATTGGATAGTCTACATGTCCTACTGGGTAGTCTACAAGTCCTACTGAATAGTCTACATGTCCTACTGGGTAGTCTACATGTCCTACTTAATAGTCTACATGTCCTATTGGATAGTCTACATGTCCTACTGGGTAGTCTACAAGTCCTACTGAATAGTATACATGTCCTACTGGGTAGTCTACATGTCCTACTTAATAGTCTACATGTCCTACTGGATAGTCTGTGTCCTACTGGATAGTCTACATGCCCCTGGTTAGTCTACATGTCCTACTGGGTAGTCTACATGTCCTACTGGATAGTCTACATGCCCCTGGTTAGTCTACATGTCCTACTGGGTAGCCTACATGTCCTATTGGATAGTCTACATGCCCCTGGTTAGTCTACATGTCCTACTGGATAGTCTACATGCCCCTGGTTAGTCTACATGTCCTACTGGATAGTCTAAATGTCCTACCGGATAGTCTACAGGTCGGTCTGCCCATCAATCCCTTTGGCACAGATGGGACGTTTAATAAACTATCTTTATTGGTGGAACTGGGCTGTGAATGTGATAGTGGCCAATGGCTGCCAGCTCTTACCAGCAATTGAAATACTTTATTAAAATATGAGACCCATTCACAAGTACCTCAAAATTGTACTTAATAAATACAGTGCTTGAGTGAATATATGTAGTTACTTCACATCACTGAAAATGGTTGTTGGTTTATTTATTTGTTTCACTTGTCATTTATGGCACATTGATTTCAGTTGTATAGGGTTAGTCATATCGTATACTGTTAATCATATAGAGGATGTAATTTAGCAAAAACAATTCTGGATCTTGTAGGACTTACTGCTGTTATGCCAGATGTTTTAACAGACCATCAGTTGTAAGCGTTACTGTTTAATTGTGTCTAGTGAAATGGACATTTAACAGTAAAAATGCTCAGCCAATGAGGCTCGATCACCAACGGACTGACTGAGGAAAGTTGTTTCCAAAATCAGTTTTCAGCAGCAGCTATTGTCTGAGCTAATGTACATACTTCATGGTCTGTGAAGTATGAGGACTTGCTTGTGTTGTGTTCCAACAGTTTGCACAACACATGTCTCAATCAACTCATTGTCTGAACATTCTCATTTAACATGTAATCTTTCTTGTCTTCATGCCCGTTAGCAATGTTTGGCCAACTTCTCTGCGCTCTTCATGTCAGCCATGTACGTGTTGATTAGTTTCACATTGTGAATGCTGGTCAATGTGGTCCGAGCATGTTGTGTTTGAGATGGCCTATGTTGTCATGATTTCACAAACGTCCCCCCTTGACTTGTTAAATCAGCAGTTGTTTTTACTGCTGCATTCGTAGTTTGGTCACACATGATTTAGCTCCTTTTGGAGCTCAAGTTGTTTTTAGAACTTGCATATTGATCACATTTCTAATTGCCAGACCTCTGATAGCTGAAAACAGTAGCTAGTTGATCTTCAAGCAACTGTAGATTGACAGACTTTAGTTGCTGGTTTGTAACTCTGCTTGTTACTTCACAGTTGCTTTCCTTTGAGGTGTTCACAGTTATTGCGTAACCCATTTGTCTCTTGAAAGTTTGTGGGTGTCTTGTCGATCAACTCAATCGTCTTTGCTCCACATAATGAAAAAATATATACGCTCCTCTTCTGCATGCCTACAGCCACATCTGACTGTAAACTGAATGGCAGCAGGCGTTTAACTATTGAAATGGACTGTAGGATAACTGAATGGGAAATATACCAAAAAAACAAGGTGATCAAATTAGAAAAATCTGGATTTTTGACCCTAAAGTCCTGCACTCTTTTTTCCTAAAACATTCATCATGAAACATTCAATCCATTAGGAAAGATCAATCAGAGGTCTACTGTATGTACCGTGCCTTTAATGTCATTAAATGGGTTTTACAACCACCAACAGTGGGTTGGATTTCCGGCCTCTCTTCAGTCTACAGGGATGTAGTGCTTCACACCTGTCACTCAGACGCTGGAGTGGACAACACGCTGTTGGAACTGTTTCTTTCCATTGGAGTACAATGGGGATGTGGTGCAGTTTGGGGACTATCTCCTACAGTTCAGACACAAAAAAACTTTTAACTAAAACGGTTTAATAAATTGTGTAATATGTGTTTTGTGTAAATGATTATAACTATTTAGTAAGCTTTATTTTCCTCTTTTCAGGAGGCCAGGGATCAGTTAACTTTGAAGATCATCCCAATATGTTGCCTCAACACCTGAAGCAGATACGAGTCCTGATGATCAACGCCATGGAGAACTTAGAGAGGACCCTCTTCAGACTTGAACAAGGTAATGCTTCTTTTAAACAACGGCGCTTTCGCTGTTCCACTTTACTTAATACCTGCATGTATTTGGGAGGCTGCTCAGACCATGCAGACTCTGAACCACATATTGGTGGTGCACAAACCCAACTGACTTATTTTAAGGTGAATTTAGGGTATGCAGTGTAGGTGTCTTGAAGTCCTTCTGCCCTCAACTAGTCCGCTGGGAATCAGGGATGGATTGTGTTCAGGAAGTCTTTTTTTTTTTTGCGGTTTGAAAAAATTCTGTATTGGGGATTTAAATGAACGCTTCCTCGAGTATTCAAAGGTCAAGCATACAGCTTAATCCCAGTGGAACAGCTTTTAACCTCTTTGATATGACATGTTTCCAAGTGATGCAGTGGGTGGGATATCATTATGAGAAGGACTGATGAGATCACGCTCTTTTGGAAATGTAAACATAGTTTTTGCCAATTCATATCTAAACACGTGTGCCATATCTCTTTTGATGGGATACATTTCTATATCTGACCTGAGGGCAGGATGAGCCGTTATCAAGTTGTTCGGGGAACAAAGAGAAAAAGAGGAGAGTAAGAGCTATATACAGTATATATTGGCTTTAATCAGGTTGGAGGCTCGATCCAAGGCTCCTCCTGTCCGTGTGTTGAAGTGCCCTTGAGCAACACACTAAATGCCAAGTTGCTCCCGATTGGCAGGCCAGTGCCTGGCATGGCAGCGCCATCACCATCGGTGTGTGTGAATGTGTGTGTGAATGAGGAAATAAGAGGCAAAGTGTAAAGGGCTTTGTAAGCTAGAAAGAAACACTTTTAGTTTGACTTTGTCATCACAGTAGGATCTAACGTGGCACACGCACCTAGAAACATAGTTGTGGAAGTTAGTTCTAACTTTTAATCACAGCACCAATACTGAATTAGAGAAAAGGGTTCATACACATTGAATCCATACATATGTTGCCTGAGGAAGAGCACCCAGCTTGGAACAAGTAGCTTCCTTCCAAAGGACACCAGCATCAAACCGGACAGCTCAAACTTGGACATTTCTTTGATTCCATTCTAAACCAACAAGTGTTTAAATAGGGTCTCATTGCCCTAATGTTGGCCAGTTTGGGAGTCATAAAAGTAATTAAGAAGTTCAAATTAAAAATAGACATCCTGTAGCAGTAATGGACCGTGTGCGTGTGCGTGTGCGTGTGCGTGTGCGTGTGCGTGTGTGTGTTGGAGCGGTTAGTTTGGAGGTAGAAATGTACCATTTGACATTTGCAGCACTCTGAACCTGAGAGGGGTTTTGTGGGCTGGCTGTTGAACTAGACTATATATAGACATCCTTTTATGGTCCATTCTGAAGGACCAGGAAGTCTGATATTCTTTTGGCTAATATCACTATAAGTGACATATTTGTGTATTATTCCTTTTGTTGAGACTATAGAAGGAAGCAAATAACCAGACTCAAGGGATGCACAGTTAATTGAATATTAATCGCGTACACGATTTTGGGGTTTGGGTTGTCGTGCTTATTATGTTGGCCATAATCTTGCAGCCCTACCAGGTTTTTTTCATTGAAATTGATGCTTACATCCACAAAAATCATTAGTGGGCGGTATACCATTTCCATCACCAACATGGATTTTGCACACACATTTTGGTTTAGCATACACACCAGGACGAGTAAGATACAACCCCCCGATGAACTATGACACTCCCACACAGTTTATACTGTGTATGGTTACGTATAGGCTGCCTCCGGTTGGTCGTGGAACTTCTTGTCTCTTCGCCGCTAGCTGTCTGCTCTGCTGCGTCACCCGGGCTGACCTCCGCTCCACTTACAATCATGTTTTCAGTGGAGTTTAATTTTGTAACACTGTGACGTAATATGTCACCACAAAACCCCCCAAAAATACTGTGACATATATTTTGGGTCATTTTGCACACCCCTAATAAACATTAGTGGCATGGCTGTAAGCATTTAAACATACCAGTTTATCTTTCTTGATTGCCATGTGTTGAAATCAAACAATTAATCAAAACATGTCTGCTTCCACAGGTTTTGAGCTCCAGTTTCGCCTGGGTCCAAACCTTCAGGGGAGGAAGGTTGTGGTTCACACCAACTATCCGCTTGAAGGGCAGCATTTTAAACAAAGCAACTTCCGTGTTTTGGCGTGGAGCTACCCAACAGGCAGGGAGGATGACTCTGATAAGTTCTGCTCTCTGGATCTCAAGATTGCTGGGTCCTACCAGTACTACTTTGGATATGGGTAAGGCCCTCCTGATAATGGACCCCAGGCTAATATTATTGTATAGCTCATGAGAGCTGAGGATGTAGAGGCTAGCTCGAGTTAGTTGTCATCAGAAGGCAAATTACCACCAATACACACATCTGCTGTGTGTTTAGAACAGCATTACATGATGTTATATCTTCTTGAATGTTTCTGGATAGTCTTTAGAGATAGTAGGACTGTTGGCAGTGAATTCGTCATGGTGTACAATAATGTGACACTGGTGTCAGTGTGCATACCATCCCATGATACTGGCTAAGCATGAATGGTCATTCTTGGCCTTCTAAATAGTAGTTTTACAAAAAATTCCCAATTCAACATCCACTTACTAGATTTTTCCAGAGCTTTCAACCGTATCAGTGTTTTTGACTTTGGTCATTTTGTAATTTTGAGAGAACAGCTGTAACACAAGGTGCTCTAACTAAAATGTAGACCATGTGATATGGTTCAAAGTCCCTGAAAAACTGTCTAGGTATTAAACCACAATACAACTAAAATGATACTGAGCACACATCTCATTAAATGAGAGGTAGAATTAATCCTTCTGGAGATCTCCCTCATTTCCCCCACAAATCTTAGCGTTAGTGAATATTAGCTAATGTAAGCATAGCTATATGTTTGTTTCCCAGCTGCACAGCCTGTATGTAAGAAGTGGAAGTAGTCGTCGTGATGCCACCCATTGTTTTGTGGACTGCAGTTTTGAAGCCTTGAGTTTGGCATATTGCCCATCACCATCTTGGATTTTGGCCGCTACCAATCTTAGTTTTTTGCAACCAGGCAACGGAAGTGACCTGGCCAGATGTTGGTCTGTCGTTCACCATCGTGGATGTAACCCAGTTGCTGTATCGCTTTGTTTGTTTTTCAGTCTTATCTGCCATACGTTTGGTTGTTTCAATACTTGTCAGGGGTGCACAAGTCCACAGTTCTGACCATGCTGAAGCAAGTTCCTATTCCCCCCATCCCCACGTCCCCACTCGTGGGGGCTAATGAGACATCTGATAGTGATTGTGATGTTTTTGATGACAAATTTAAATCCTTTTAAATACATATATTTGTGGATTTCTATTACATTTGTGTGTACATCAGAAATATATTTGAATCCTATTTTCATATAAGTGGATTTTTTTTTTTACATTTATATAAAATACCTATTTTTGTGTGCATTGAAAAGAGGGAGATAGTCATTTATATATAAATCACAAATACCTTTGTGAATCCTTGTGAGTGCATTATTGGTGATATCGGTGAGATGAGGTGCCTGTCCAGAGGATACAAAACAATAATACCCACCCCAGAAACAGCCTGTTTGCCTTCTGGCAGGAGATCCAGAAGTATCTGCTGTCGTACCACCAGACCACAGAGCAGCTTCTTCTCTCCACAACTCAACCTCCATACTCCATCATAAAATATTGTTTTGTTTTTCGTGTATAGCACAAAGGGACTACAACTGCATTTTGTTGAGCAACCTGATGCTGTAGAATGACAATACATAAACAGTGGGCCTCTTGAATATAGCCTGCATCACAGCTTTCCTTTGATGGTTTCCTATAATATTTTGTTATGTCCTATAGTATTAATGAATGCCGTCTGTGTTGCATTATGGTTTGGATATTTGAGGTTTTTTGTTTGTGTGGGTGTCACTGTATGATTCTTGTTCGCACAGCTGTGAACTGGTAATGAGGCGTTTCATCACGTCCACTTTGTCTGCTATTTCTTATTTACATTTCTTTCCCCACAGAGACACAGAGAGGTCAGGAGGAGGATACATCGTAGTCGACCCAGTCCTTCATGTTGGAGAAGACAATCGCATCCTCCCATTAGACTGCATCACCATCCAGACCTACCTGTCCAAGTGTCTGGGACACCTAGACGACTGGCCAGGCAGACTGAGAGTAGCCAAGGAGTCAGGTGTGTGTATCTTATTGCATGTTTTTGTGGAAATAGGCTAGTGCCATACAGGTGGCAGAGCCCTGGACCTTAGTGACCTCGGGAGAAACAAGATTTGCAAGAATTCTTGTGAACCTCCACCTGAACCTGAGAGGTCACCTGAGGTCACAGGAACATATTGACGGCCAATCTTTGTTTACAGAAAGTTATTTTAGTCCTCAACTTTAACCCAAATGGCTGAAATCAGATGAGTCCCTACCATTGTGGTGTGTCTGTCTGGCTACAGGGACTGTACCAGAGACCCAGTGTGTGAAGGCAGTAGGCTACTGAATCCTGTTCAGGTCACAGGGGGCTGGAACCTTCAAAGTAGGGGTTGGTCATTCAGATCGAATGATAAATGAATAAATAAATGACAAAATTAATAAATATTGAATTATAAGTCAAATAAATGATAGGCTGATTTAGAAAACCTACTGCCCGCAAACTGATTTCAGAGAAAAGTTTTATTTCAATTGTTTGAATAATTAGTCAAACTACATAGGAATACATTTCCAAAGACCAATCTTACTTCAAAATGGCCATACACCACATTAGTGTTTTCAGATTATGGGCTGGAATGATCTCACTGGTATGATCATTCACATCAAAGGGTTAAATGAAACTGTATTTTAGGAAATATGAAAATATCAAGATATATATATATATATCATGTATCGCAGCATAGCATAGAGCAAATATTAGCATATTGCCCTACTTCATAGCATGCAGGATACACATTATCATTAATAGTAGTAGTATTAAACCGCATGGTGCATTTGCTTAATAACAGTGTGTATGTGGGTTTCTCTCAAAGGATACAACATGATCCACTTCACGCCTCTGCAGACTCTAGGAGAGTCCAGGTCCTGTTACTCCTTGATGGACCAGCTGACCTTTAACCCTGAGTTCAGCCCCGACGGTCAGAGCTACATCTGGGCAGATGTGGGGGCTCTGGTTGAGAAGTTAAAGAAGGAATGGAACATGCTGTGCATTACAGATGTGGTGTATAATCATACTGGTGAGTATGTGTGTGTCATCTGTGCTCACATCTGTTTACAGCCCAACCAGATGGAGACCAGACTGAAATACAACATATGAGAAGAACATTAAGTGGGTATCAAAGGGCTTCTGCGTATTTATGGAAAGGCTCTTGGATTTGCATCAGGGCCAATCTATAAAACATTGCTTGTATATGCGTAGGCAGGGTTGCAATAACAAAGATCAAAATTGACAGTGCATTTGCATTAGTTTATCTAGCAGGGGAAGAATTTCAATAAAAAAAAAAAGAGCCCAAACTCTTTAAGAGCGACAGAAGGGCCCTAGACTGACAGCAGTACTCTGTTCAGCTCTGGGCCAAAGGACAGAGTGGTGCAACTGGTAAACAATACTGAACAAGAACAGACTAATAGTTAATGAGGGGCTAGTTTAATATATTATTCTTATTTAATCGTTAGAATATTTCTTTACTTCCATCCATCCATCCAGTGGCATCCGCTTATCCGGGGTCGGGTCTCGGTGGCAGCAGGCCTAGCAGGCCGACCCAGGCTTCCCTCTCCTAAAAATAACTTTAATACCGAGTTGAGACATGTAATGACTTTACCAAAAGCCAGTTTTTATTTGATGGCAATTTAACATCTGGGTCTCATGTCAACAGGTATGTGGTCTACATCTCAGACCACAAGGCCTCACGATGCCCTACTAGTATCAAGTTAATGTCACTCTTCTGAAAACACCTGTATATATATTATTCCCCTTTCAAAGTATCCATCTGTGTTGTGTGTGTGAGCAGCATGTTAAACCAAGAACTAAACTCACACTACCAAAGAGGCCACTGGCATGTGACCAACCATTAGGAGGACCAATGAGGGGAGGAGGTCACCATGCTCAATGAAATGCCTCACAGATTGGAGGGGAAATGTCACTATTTGGCCGATCTACCATTTGAACTTCAAATAAGTCAAATACATTTATTTTTTGTGTGTGTGATGTGTCTTGCAATGAAGCTGCTTGTTACATAAACAACACTTTTTTTATTGTAAGTCAATCAGATGTATTGCTATTGAGTTATTGAAGCACATGTGTGAGTTGTTCCTGCTGATGTGTAAATCACCCTCAGAAGACAACATGTGTTCTACTCCTGGTTTTGTTATCAAAATTGAAGTGACTAGTGTTTTGAATAAGACATGTTTCTTTTTGTTAGCAGACAGACTACATACTGCGTCGATACAGTTACTGCATAGTATGGTTCATTGCAATGCCAAGTATGATCATCCATATGTAGAATTATTTCATATAGCTGTTTTTATTGTCTTTTTACCATACATTCACTGATGTTCCCATTAAGCCCATTTTCCTCCCTTCTTTTGACTGCACCTGAATTCATCAAATGAATTCCTATATTTAAATATCAGTGATATTGGATAGGCCAGTTACTTCTCGATAAGCCTAAAGTCTATCCTAACATTAGTGATTCAAAAGTAGATCTTTTCTCTTTAGTAAGAGGTGACGAAACACAAAAGAAGCACAGTCCATGCCCACAGATGACCTGTCGTCTGTCCAGGGAGGGAACAATGAGGAATCTCTCTGGAGAAAAGAAGGGGAAGACAGGGAATGTGATTAACATTTGTAAATCAATTAAAGTTATTGGTTAATTGTAAATCCTGAAATTGACTATTTTACCATCCTGAGAACATCAGTATTGAATCTACAAAACCTCCTTCATAAAAACATCTGCCCTTTCAAACAGCTGGCTGGACCAAGATGTACAACAGCACGCCATAGGATAGAGACACATATTAAAGTATTGAAGAGTATTTTCCACTATAGTTTGGATTTTTTTGGCCTTTTGGCTACAAGAAAGGTTTTTTTAGTAGAATATATATATATATATATATATATATATATATATATATGTATGTGTGTATATATATATGTATGTGTGTATGTATATGTATATGTATATGTATATATATATATATATATATATATATATATATATATATATATACATATATATCTATCTATATCTCTATCAACAAATTTTGAAGTGAGCTCATTTGGATGGGCTTAAAGGGTATGTTAGGCACTCACTAAACTCATACCAGTCTTTTGACATATTTTGACAAATTAAACTGTAAAAATATTAGAAATTGGTATCATGTATAATAAATATATGACACTTCAAATGAGAGATTAGACTTTCATTTGAACTCAAATGTTCTTGCTTAAATGCGGCAGTATATATTAAAAGAGAGGTTTCCCCGACATGATGGAGAGAAGTTTCTCCATCCAGGTCCACTTTAGTAAGAATAACTACTGCACTACTTTTCACACTGCAAGTGAAAGCGGCCCAAATCAGATCTTATTTTGTGTATTTTTTCATAACAGCACAAATCTAATGGAATCTGATCTTTTCCATTCTGATTAGCATCACTTTCATATGTGGTCAGAAAGAAATCCGTCTTCTAAAGTTGGTTTGGGTTCAGTAGCTGATTAAAGTGCATGAAATAGGGTGCAGCTTGTGAAAGAACAGGGACACACCAACATGAAGCTCAGGGAGCACACTGCAGCTCTAACACAGGAGAGCATGTGCTTTCCCAGTAAAGGTCAACAGTAACGTGAGCCTGACTAAAAGGTTAAACACTGACTTAGTGGTTGATTTACTTTCTGACTAAGTGCCAGTCTGTCTGTAGACCCCTACAAAGGCTGCTTCGTGATCTGCTGTCGAACATATAGTATTGTATGATTAGGTTTTATGATTAAGTTAATAATGAAAATCTGTTTTCCTTTTTTTAGTTTGCAAAAACCAAAGCATTTTTCAAATTTGCCAATATAGCAAGAAATTGTGTAATATCAATGATGAATGTTTAATGCAGATGCAACATGAAAATTGAAATCTGATTTAGTTTTTAGCAAAGGGAATTTAATTTTATCAGTATCTTTTTCATTAAAGTTCCAATAACTGGTTGTATAAGGCTGCTCAATCTAGTGAACAATGTGAACATTTTCTCAGCATGATTCCTTTCTGGCTCATCCTCACCGTGATGTTCAAGTATGTGTTCCAGCATACTTCATCTTTATTTTAATAATGACTAAATGGTGGTGATTGTGATTCAGTTTTCTCTCTTTTTCTTTGCAGCTGCTAACAGTGTGTGGATCAAAGAACATCCAGAGTGTGGCTACAACCTGGTGAACTCTCCTCACCTGCGCCCAGCCTGGGTCCTAGACAGAGCCATCTGCCACCTGACCACCAGAGTAGCAGAGGGCCGCTACAAGGCCAAGGGACTTCCTGCTGATGTGACCAATGAGAGCCATCTGAATGTGAGTAAACCCAGTTCACCCTATGAAAAGAGTGGACATGGATTGTAAGATACACATGTGACAATCAGTTGGATTTATGAATCATATGATGGCATTAATCAGTCTTAACTTATCATGTATTGCTGTTGAGATGTAACAAAGACAAAAGATTTAGCAGTACAAACTTTTGACAAAATGTATCATGGAGTTAATCTTTTTAAGTTTATTTACAGCTCAAGTGTGGAAAAAGGTGTAGACATGTAGAATGTTTCTTCTTTGTGCGCCTGAATACCAGAGAGCTGCCAGAGTAAAGCCTGTTCACACCCGCCATTAGCATGTGTCTGCACAGCTTAGAGTGACCGCTTGTGATCACATGTCACTTCCCCAAATAAACATATGCAAATAAACCTGTACATCATTTCCGTTTGCAATGACCAAATACGTTGTTGTTTTTAAGGCAGTTTGTGTTTTGAATGATTTCATATACTTGTGTCTGGCAAATGAAGCAATTAGCTAGCTGTAAGTCATTTTATTTTATTACAACCTAACACTGTAGATTGAGAAGAAATACTTTAATACACTGTTTCGCTCAAAGTCTGCTGGCAGCGACTGGCAACTTTTAAGGTAGAATGTATTCTTCCATGTTATTAAGGGCGACTGTGGATCAGTGGTGAGCAGGGTCGTCCTTCAATCAGAGTACCGGCGGTTCGATCCCCGGCTCCATGTCGATGTGTCCTTGGGCAAGACACTTAACCCCAAATTAGCTGTGCCTACAGTGTGTGAATGTTAGTTAGTCCTGATGGACAGGTGGCACCTTGCATGGTAGCTCCTCCCATCAGGGGGTGAATGATGTCATGTAGTGTTAAAGAGCTTTGAGTGGTGAGAAGACTATAAAAGATCTATACAAGTACAGTCCATTTACCACTCAACGCATGAGTTGTCATCGTGAATCAATCAGCACAGCCTTAAATGTCAATATGACAACCGTTACATTTGTCTTCTCTCTCTCTCTCTCTCTGTGTATGTTGATGTGTATCAGGCCATCCGTAGTGTGTTGTGGCAGGACGTGTATCCTCAGATCAAGCTGTGGGAGTTCTACCAGCTCAAAGTGGACGATGCTGTGGAGCAGTTCAGGACCCGACTCCTCGATGGTCTGTACCGTCCATCAGTGATGATTTGAAAAACCATGTCAACTTTGTAATGGTGGCAAAACTTCAAAACAGTGTCAGCGCCTCGGCAGCAGAGCAGCAAGCAGCCTCCGAGCTTACACAAGATGTGTGGAGGGACACAGCTGCTGTTACATCTCCTGTGTGTGTCGGCGCTCAGAGCCCAATATACAATTGCTGAAATTACATGCGTAACAGAAAAAATAGACCTGAATCATAAAAATATGCTCTTCTGTAAATACTTGGAATGATTTAAGTTGAAGTGTATTGGATCTGCCAGACACGCATGAGACAGACAACTGTACGATATATGGACATGAATTTGATCATTTTTATATTATAGCTCATTTTTATGTTATCATCTTATCGTATATGACTTATCCATATATGTATATGGACATAACCCCAATCAGTTTTACGCTAACGACTTATTGTACAATATACAATATGGCCTTGATAATTCTTACATTTTCAGTCTATTTATGGACATGACCTTGATTATTTTTCTGATCTTGCTGATCGATATTGCCCGTTGTGTTTACGTGTGTGTTTGTTTTCATAAGAATGTCACCAAAAATGTTGCCAACATGCCAAAATACACAGCAGGGTTTTCCCTACCAATAGACTTATAGACAATAGACTTATAGACAATAGACAATAGACTTGGGCATCGCGCAGACACAGCACATTTTTGGTAACGGAGCCTGAGAATCTATTTTATTCATTTTTTTGGTTGTGCGAATTTATTTAATTAATAAAAAAAAAATTCCACATTCCAATGTCTGAATATTCTTAAAAGTAAAAAGGGCATTATTATGCTATTATATTGTCTTTTTTATCCGTGGCAGAAAATGGTCTTCAAAAGAGAATAATATAATTTTCATATTGACCCATATTTCTGGGACAATATATCAACCAACAAAAGTAGTTATCATGACAGATACATTTCTTCATGTTTTCCTTCCATTGTGTCAAAGGAATTCAAAACATAGACACATGGACAGGATTTAGTTTTGTTCAGTGATGATTGTGGCTGAACTCATCAGAAAGCTGCTAGTGTGCTAATTTGATTTTGATATTATTTAACAGACCTTTGCTTGTATGTGTGTTTAGGCACCAAGCCGGACCAGAGTAAGACCGGGGGGAAGAAGGGCCTGAGGATCATTCAGGACCCACATTACCATCGCTATGGCAACACAGTGGACATGGACTCTGCTCTAGAGACCTTTGTTCCTCACAGGTCTGACCCAAAACTTCAAGCTACGGCGGTTGTTGTTCAAACTTTGTTTTCATATACGTTGTAGCGGTTCTTTGAGTTGCAGATTTGAAAACCATTCAAGTGTCTTTTCTTACCTGCTGAAAGGTTAACTTTGGTAAGACGAGGAGATGACACCAGCCGGGGCTCCACACTAACCTTTAAGACTTGCCAGGCTCCCGTTTTTCTCTTTTTGTATTCATTTTTAAGTGCACTTTTTGCTATTTCTTGTCCCTATTTATTATACGTTAAATAGAGGTTGCCACTGATGGAAACCAAAGGCCAAGAATCGGTTGCCAATTTCTCATAATGGTTGCCAATGGCAACCTGGAAACCCTGCTAGCATTATTTAAAACATTTTCAAGATATTTTCTCTTTTAGTTTTTTTATTCAGTTTTTAGAAATTGAAAGCAATATGCAGTTAGTTCACTGCCAACAGCCCTTCTTTGTAAACCGAGACAGTAACTCCATGAGCTTTTGTTCACATTGAATTGGAGATGTTGAATATTACTGCTTGATCAATTGTTCACATCAAGAATATATGCACAAATGTTGTGTACCATTGAAGTTTCTTCAACAAAGTCAAAAACATAATCCTGGCAGGCCCTTTTTATACTATTTATGTGTACATGTGCACTGTGTATACATATATGTATGTAGCACTTTGAATTTTTTAGAATGTAGAGTGGTGGTATGTTTAGTTTTATTTTCCCGCTCTCTCTATAGCTCCTCCCCACAGCACATCGAGGAGTGCTGCCGTTGGCTGAGACAGAAATTGAACGAGCTGAATGAAGAACAACACAACATCATGCACCAGCACCAGGAGCAGGTAAGGCGGTGTGTAATGTACCACCAGGCAGGGTTACTGCTAGAGAAATAAGAATATAGAGATGACCATTAGTCTGCAGTACTACAGCGTGATATGACCGAGCACTAAAGGAAGGTCAGATATGTGATTGCACATTGGAGCCAGCTGGAGCCGAATCTGACACCTGTTGGTATGTCTCTCAGGGGAGTCAAGGAGGAGCTGCCTCATGTCATTCATATTTATTATTTGTATACTGACTACCAAAATAGTGTGGTGTCAGCATTAGAGCGGAATACTTTGCATAAAGTGTGGAATTGGAGACACAAATACTTAATGCATCCTGTGCATCAGTCAGTGTTCTTTGTGTTCCTTCTCTTCCTCAAGGCGGCCAACTGTATTGTGGGAAACGTAGTGTATGAGCGTCTGGCAGACCACGGCCCCAAACTTGGTCCTGTTAGCAGGAAAAACCCTCTGGTTACCAGGTAATGAATTTAAAGAGATGGGTTTCAGGAGAGAGAGAAAGGGATAGATACAATAGAGTCGAGGTGGATGATGCAGACACATAGTCCATGTTAAAACTACATCCCATACAGATAACGGGCATGAGGCTCATCATAATGCCAGGAGTGATGGGAGGCTGAGTGTTGGTGGATCTCAAGTGTTTTCATCTGTCTGTCTCAGGTACTTCACCTTCCCATATCAGGACATGACTCTGGAGCAGGAGCTGCAGCTGCTGGACCAGCCAGACAAGACGTGTCACTTCCTGGCTCACAACGGTTGGGTGATGGGAGACGATCCACTGCGCAACTTTGCTGAACCAGGTTGATATATTAAGCTTCTTAGAAAACATGTGCAGCAACTATAAGAACAGAGAAATAAAGAAAGACATACTGTGACATGGCTGAAGAGGGGATCCTCATTCCTCCCACTGACCACGATGCTCTGTCCTGTTACATCACTTTTTACATGAGATAAAACACATTGAATTGCTATGTCCATTAATAGGGACCTGATAATCTCAGTTTAAAATACTGTAAGCAATGTTCAGGTTATACGTTGAACAGTCTGAACAGCCTGCACTGATGAATTGAGATTCCTTGTATCAGTCCTGCTCTGTGTCCGTGCTACATAGGCTCCCATGTGTATGTGCGTCGGGAGCTGGTATGCTGGGGTGACAGTGTCAAACTGCGCTACGGCGATGGGCCTGAGGACTGCCCCTACCTGTGGGCCCACATGCAGAAATACACGGAAATCACTGCCACATATTTCCATGGAGTCAGACTGGACAACTGCCACTCTACGCCATTACATGTAGCCGAGGTATTGTCATCTATTATCCTGCACTTAAGTAGATGTCCTGAAATACACTGATTGACCACTCACTGTAATGAATTAATAATAGTTAATGCTCATACAGAACATCATGGTATATTGTCATTCTTGTTGGTCTGATGGAGAAGCTAAATCCTGAGTAGGAAAGTGTGATAAATGCAACAGTGGTTCATTTTATGAATCTAAAGTGTCAGATGCACAACAATTACAGAGAAGCAGTCTTAGTTTATGAAGTGGCTAGAGAAGAACACGAGCTCATTGGCATTCGCTAAGCTGAGAAACAAAACAACAGTGATGCTCACTATGGCCACATTCTCATACCTACAGGAAATATACAGGAGATATATATATATATATATATATATATATATATATATATATATATATATATATATATATATATATATGTGTGTGTGTATGTATGTGTGTGTGTGTGTATATATATATGTATATGTATGTATATACATGCTGCAAACATACCCAACTACTCTGACTGACAGACATGTTTATGCCACAGTGAGAGGACACTGAGAGGCTAGTATCGTGTTTGTTTGTTGAATTTTGAACATAAAATAAGATACATGTTGTAGCTTTTAATAGGACAAGTTTATGAATGAATTCTAAAAGTGGGAAAGGAAAATCTAATTTCATTGTGGATTTAGTTTATGTGACTGAAGCCAAGCCTTGGTGTGATGCGTACTGTATAGCAGTGTTGACACAGCCCCTCCTCCCTGACTGTGATGCTGGTGTCTTGTCTTGTCTAGGCCATGTTAGGTGCAGCCAGAGCCATCAGACCCAATCTGTATGTGATAGCTGAACTGTTTACAGGCAGCGAGCTCCTTGACAATGTGTTTGTTAACCGGCTGGGAATTAGCAGCCTTATACGAGGTACAACTCCTCTGCATGAACTAACGTGTTTTTGTCTCTTTCTTCTTCTCCTTTCACTGCATTGTTCTGTGTTCTTCTGCTTCATACCCAAACATACCCTCTCTCTTTGTATCTCTTTACTCTAACTTTGTTCACGGACCGCATGACGGCTTGTTGTGGTGGTTTGGCCTCTCATCACTAACTGGCTGCATTCCCTTCACATTCCTCTCCTCTTCCTCCTCCTCCGTCTGTCCTTTCTTGTATTGTCCCCAACCTCCTCTCTTGAACTGCCTGCCCTGGTGTTGGTGTGTTGCTGTGACCAGTTCATGCTGGGCGTGGCCAGAAGCGTGTGTCCTAACCTGTATGTGGTGGCTGAACTGTTCACCGGCAGTGAGGAACTGGATAATGTCTTCGTAACCAAGCTAGGGATCACGTCGCTCATACGAGGTACAGTCATTTATATGATCAACATGCACACACTACATGCACATATATATTACATCATTAACATTGATCAATTAGACGTTTGGGATATTACGGTTGGTATTTGTGTTGCTTGTACATATTGTTGATACAGATTGGTGACAAAGCAAAGAAAAAAACACAGTTACTGTTGTTCCACTGTTGGCTTCCAAAACAGCTTCAGGGCCTCTTGTCATAGAGTCTGTGTTCTGAAGAGATGGAACAGCATTCTGTTAAAAGACTGGTATTGATGGTGAGGGTTGTTTCATATGATTCTCATCATTCCTATAATCATCAAACCATTCAATCAGCCCTCGTTCCCGTTTGTGTTATGTTTCCCTTCTCAATTGTTCTGGGTTTTTTTCTTTTTAATTGGTCACCTGTCTGTATATTTAAACACAATTCCCAAATTTGAAAATATCAATCAACATTCCATTATTAGATGTCATGGCAGATATAATGCCAGGCATGTCGTTGAATTTAACATTTTAAAAACAAATTAGAAAATGGGGAATATTCTGGACCAGTCATGTCTGTGAGCTCAGTGTTGAACATGCATCCTAAACATAAGCTTGTGTTGACCACCGCCCCTCAGAGGCAAAAGACCTGCATAACTCCACGGTGCTCTTGAGTGTGTGAACCGGATTGTGTTGTGATGACTGTGGGTCTTTCTCATTTCACCATTTTGTGTCTCCTCGCTCCTCGCTCCTCGTTCCTCGCTCCTCGTTCCTCGTTCCTCGCTCCTCGCTCCTCGTTCCTCGTTCCTCGCTCCTCCGACTTGTGATCCGGAAATGGATCTCAGCGCTCCATCTTAAAGGAGATCCCAATTCCTAAAGTGCATCTCGAGTAGAGAGCGGATGGAGGAGGCTTGCCGGAGGAGCTATGAGCGAGGAAACACCGGTGTATCTTTTGCGGAAGTGTCTTTATTACATATAGCCTATATGTGTGTGTTAAATATAAAATGCGTGACATCCGATCATTCTTGTCACGTGATGCCACTTTGTGAATTGAATTAATAGTAAATATATAAGCATGGACATCGTTATACTCATCTGATAGACATCATAACATGCACTGTATAACTAAACAATGCACAGCTGATCAGCTGTGATACACCTCATATTTAATTGAAGTCGTTTTAAAATGTGGTCCGAGGCGAGGATGTCTCATGACTCCTCTCTCCTCTCGTCTCTTCCTCGCCTCCTCCGCTCACATCTCCCGTGGGCGTGACTAAGACGCGAGGTGAGGAGGTGAGGAGGCGAGGAAAGGAATCGAGGAGGCACAAAATCGGGAAATGAGAAAGACCCATTATGTTGTTAGAGGCCATGTCAGCTGGTGACAGCCATGAAGAGGGCCGGCTGGTCTATCGCTACGGGGGCGAGCCAGTCGGGGCTTTTGTTCAGCCCAGTCTCCGCCCACTGGTACCCTCCATCGCCCATGCCATGTTTCTTGATGTAACCCATGACAACGAGTGTCCCATACAGGTGAGTCTCTGTCAGGGTCATGTTAGGATGGGGTTGATTGAAGATATTGATAACCATTTGCTATAATGTGCACTTTTCTTACCTGATTAAGTTCTCATAATTTCTGCAATGTATGTAATTCTAAATGAATAATAGTCTTCCTTTGGTTGTTGCTTTCTCTATTTTTAACTGATATAATGGCTAAACCGTTATGGAAATATAACAGTAATATACTGTGTCTTACTCAAAAAATGAAAATGCACTTCAGGGGAAGAAAACCCTTATTTTGATGCAGAGATCCTGACATGAAAGTGAAAGCAATGCTCTGTTTTGTATAAATGTGGACACGCAATCAAAATAGTTTGTCCCTAAAATCAATGAATGATCGTGATACATAATTGTGATCTAAATATTGATTTAAATAATCATGACTATCATTTTGGCCATAAGCGTGCATCCCAATGTTCCGTGTACCCAGACGTCAGGTCTGTACAGTCACGGCTGTGTTTCCTCTCTTTGTGACAGCTGCGCTCAGCCCTGGACTCGCTCCCCAGCTCGGCCATGGTCTCGATGGCCTGCTGTGCTACTGGCTCCACCAGAGGCTATGATGAACTAGTCCCACATCAGGTTATTACAAACACACACACAAAAGATAGTACTTGAATACATGTGATGAACATCATTTTGACTCAACAGTATTTCTTAGCTTTTGACCATATTTATGGCTTGTTTTGTGTGTTTATGGAACAAATTCCCCAATATTGCCTTATTTATTGCAATTATAAAAAATATGGTTAATGCTAGTTTATTTCTCCACAGTTGTGACTTCTGTAGTTGGAAAAGCTAGCTGTAGAGCTAAAGCGTCACATGTCCCATCTATCAAGGATGTGATTTTTCTGTTCAAATCCAAATTCACAGTATCTTCCTACTTGAAAGCAGGACCCATGAGAATTGTGTAGAATGTTAAA
Source organism: Ophiodon elongatus (assembly GCA_016806645.1). NCBI lineage: Eukaryota > Metazoa > Chordata > Actinopteri > Perciformes > Hexagrammidae > Ophiodon > Ophiodon elongatus. Next base: position 96,184 of record JACSYO010001785.1, on the reverse strand, counting down.
ATATATATATTTTTGGGGATGTGGGGCTTTTGTAAACCAGTCTAACTAAAAATATGCAAACTATGACTTTGTTCCTCCTATTCATTCTTGTTTGTGATGGTGTCTAAAGAAAGAAATAAACCTGGGAGAGCGATGGGCTTAGAGCCAATCAGATGTTCGCAAACTATCCAACTCTCCAGCCAATCAGATTGTTTTGATAGTACAGCCCGACACATGGCCATAACAGAGACCACTGCGGGATATGAAAACACTGTTGACAATCGCTCCACTTCAGCTGCAGTTGTTCTGAGGGCCGGATGATTACAGAAACTGTTTAATGAAGGCATCTGAAAGACAGCTAGCTTGAAACTCGTGAGAGCATTTTGTATTTCTACAAGTGGGCAATTATTTCATCTTGCAGGTGTTTAGGCTTTCCCATAAACAGCAGCCGTATAACACAGCAAACTCCACAATGTGGGAAAAATAGTGTTTGTCAGGTTTATATTTTCACACCCCCATTTTAGCCTCATTCTGTGGGGTTCCTTTCACTCCATGAAGATTTTGAAGGCAATTCTTTTCTAAAACTGAAATTAATTTGAACTAAAGCTGCACCTGCTCAACTTGCTAAAACTGGAACAGATAATGTATCATGAGTAGATCCTCAGACTGTGTGTGTGTGTGCGTGTGTGTGCGTGTGCGTGTGCGTGTGCGTGTGCGTGTGCGTGTGTGTGTGTGTGTGTGTGTGTGTGTGTGTGTGTATGTGTGTGTGTGTGTGTGTGTGTGTAGATCTCTGTGGTAAAGGAGGAGCGTTTCTACCCCAAGTGGAGCCCCTCAGCGCCCCCCTCCTCTACTGGTGAGGTTGGATTCCAGACGGGCATCATAGCTGGGAAGCTGGCCCTCAACAAGCTGCACCAGGAACTGGCCTCTCAGGGATTCATGCAGGTACCATGTAGTCCAGACATTTGACCTAAATACGTGAGTCGACCTCACACAAATTGCAACAAAACCAAACTCAATGGAGTTTGTGTCCTCAAAGAGAGAAACAAAGTCCACAGGAATTGTAAAAAGGTAAAGTTAAAGAAATCGGCTAAATGTAATCCTACCTAAAACATATTTTTAGCAATATTTAAGGACCGTACAAGCATTACGCATTACAACATGGTTGTGCATGTTAGATCTGGTCATATTCTAACAGACTTGGTGGGGGGGTTCAACCCCTGTCAATGCTAGTATTTTTTTTCAAATGCAACAAAACAGAAATACTGCCCATCTCTTATTGTAACCCTTTCAAATATGAAATAATTATTGTCACCAGGGTGGATGGTGGCCATTTTGAATTTCTCAGATTTCAGGATTTTCCCTTCGGATTATTCATTTACACTTTTTGTATGTCAAAGAGGATACCTTTAAGGGTACAATACAAGTAAAATAGCTTTTGCAATTTGTGTGAGTTCAAGTTACATTATTGGACTAATAATGTACTTTGCATGTGTGTTAATATAATGAAACAACAGCTCACTTTGCAATCTGATTCAGGTGTTTAACTTAAAAAAATAAAGCAGAAAAGGCATTTCCTGTATAATATGCATGTGAATGTGACAGCTGAAACAAATTACAAAGCATTGCCAAAAATACAGAAATCTTCAAGCTTCTAAAACTGGATCGTAAAGCAGAGTTGAAAGCTGACCTGCATTACCTAAATATATACTAGAAAAGCTGCACGCTTAAATCCTCAGAACTGTAAGAAGTACTTGGACAGAAGTACTTGGGTGGAAGACGAGCCTCATCCTGAGCTTCCTGTTTGGATAGAGTCAATCATTAAGGCTTTTGCTTGGAGTCATAGGAGTACATTTTTGTGTAAAGCAGAACAGCTGAAGTCTGTCACCCACTCTAGCTCTGAACATTCCGTCCAATACACACCCATTATGAAGTCAGAAAAGGTTCTCCAGAAAGTACCCTAGAAAATGAATAAGGTACCTTAATGAACTCGGTGTCTCCACCATTAGAAATCCCTTATCAGTGAGCAGCGTGTCCAGGTCTGATCTCTCATCCTTCTCCTCTGCAGGTGTTTGTAGACCAGGTGGATGCAGACGTGGTTGCTGTTACTCGACACTGTCCCAGCACACACCAGTCAGTGGTGGCAGTGTGCAGGACCGCTTTCCAGAACCCCAAAACCCACCAGTACGACGCCAATGTCCCACCCATGTTCATACCTGGTATGACGATAGCATCATCACCTTTAATATCAGACATCAAACATGTATTTCTAGATATTTTGGTTGCATTATCTTTGTAGTATGTGTGTGTCTTGCACGTTCTTGCACTATATCTGTTCCTTAACCTGTTCATGATTTTGTCAAGATGTTAGTTTATAACAAATCTTGCCATTGCTGAGAGTCTCTCTCTCCGTCTCTCTCTCTCTCAAGGGAAGATTGAGGAAGTGGTACTGGAGGCCAGGACAGTGGAACGGCTCTCAGGGAGTTATGAGAAGGATGACAAGTACATCAACGGCATGCCAGAATACACCGTGGAAATAAAGGAGCATATATCGGTATATATTGCTATAATCACTTTAAGTATCATGGTAATTCTTGCAATATTGAAATAAATGAGCATATCAATAATATATATATTATATATATTTGTATATAGTTACAGGAGAGTACAGTGGTGAAGCAAGCTGGAGTGACATCTAAAGGTCCATCAGAGTTTGTGCAGGAAATCACCTTTCAGAAGTTGACACCTGGCAGCGTCATCGCCTTCAGGTGAACCACACACAGCGGACTAAAGGGGTCACGACACTGTTCGTTCTTTCCATGGTTTGGCAAAAGCTAATTTATTAGCATTCTGCATTTGGATCAGTTGTTAGTCATAAATGTCTCTTCCTTACAGGGTCAGTTTGGACCCCAAGGCCCAGAAGGTGGCCAGGGTGCTGAGGTATTATCTGTCGCAGTTCAGCCCAAAATACAGGAGAGGCAGTGTAGCAGACGAAAACCCTCCAGAAGCACTGCAGAAGCCCCTGGCACAGTGAGTACACATGCACACACATATGGGGTCAGATTAATATCAATATTAATGAATGCACATAGAAGGAGTCACAAATGTATTTGGGGATTTATATGTAAATTACTCTCCACAAAAATAGTTATTATTATATATGAATGTAAAAAATATCCACATATAAAAATGATTCGTTGAGAGTCATTTATATATAAATCACTAAATACATTTGTGAATTCTTCTGTGTGCGTTCATTAATATTGGGATTGATCTGACCCCATACACACATCGCTCATGCCCTAATGACGCATGAATTTTGTACAGAACTTATTTCCTATCTTTATTCGGAGTCTTTCAATTTGAGAGAATGGCTCGTTGATTTCACATTCAGATTTTGTAATGGTCCCCTCAAAACCCTGTCCACTAACTCAAATAGACCCTCCGTGTTGGATCCGGGAGATAAGCCCCTCCCACAGGACTATCTAGTTAACCAGCTCAATGGGAACAGATCTCCGTAGCTGTTTGGAGATCTGTTTGAACTAGTGCTCGCTGCTTCACTCACATCTACACTGAGCGGGAGGCGCTCTCAGCCCAATCAGCTCTGTCACATCAGTTATGGCAGCTTTCCTCTAATGGACCTAGCCTATAAGGTGACAGCTTGCGATTAAATAAACTATCAAGGACTGTTTGTGGACTAGGAACTATCCATCCATCCATTATCCGAACCGCTTATCCTTCTTAGGGTCGCTGGAGCCGATCCCAGCTGACATTGGGCGAAGGCCTGGACAGGTCTCCAGTTCATCGCAGGGCTCACATAGAGACAGACAACCATTCAGGCTCACATTCACACCTACGGGGAGTTTAGAGTCCAGTTAACCTGAGCTGCATGTCTCTGGACTGTGGGAGGAACCGGAGAACCCGGAGGGAACCCACACTGCCACGGGGAGAACATGCTAACTCCACACAGAAGGACCGCCCAGACCGGGAACCGAACCCAGACCCCTCTTGCTGTGAGGTGACAGTGCTAGCCACTACACCACCGTGCAGCCCCTGGACTAGGAATAGATTAACCTTTCTTTTTTAACCACTCTTATTGTTGTTAGGCACACTGTAATACTTATCTTTTTATAACCATGAATACACTTCACTGCTTTTCTATAGTAAACTCTCAGAACTACTTGCTTTAAATGCAGATTAGATATTTACTGCAGGATTATTAGCGGGGGCATAGCAACAGCTACATTTTTTACTTCATTTGATTACATTGCAGATTGATCGTAACAGATTTGCTCTGCTTCTGCTCAATCTGTGTGCTTGCTCTCAGATATATTGCTGCTGCACAGATTTCCTGTACTCCATCTTCGGCCCTTCTCCTGACACTCAGGCTGCTTCTGTGTCTCTCAGACTTTTTTGTGCAATAACCCAAATTCCCCAACTAATAGAACGACTGGTGTAGTGTTGACCAATCAAATGTCCCCTGCTTATTAAGCCGATCCCAGCTGACACGAGGCAAAGGCAGGTACACCCACACTAACACAGGGAGAACATGCAGACAGTTGTAACCATTACACCACGTGCCACCCCAAGATGATAGAAAACGGCACCTATGTACATTATCTCATTTGGTAAAGCATGACTTATGAACTGTTTGAAAGCTGTGTTTGTTTCACAGGCTGATGTCCAAGCTGACGTTAGCAGACCTAAACGTCCTGCTGTTTTGCTGCGACTCAGAGGCACAAGAAGATGGTGGAGGCTGTTACAGTATCCCGGGATGGGAGAGCCTCAAATATGCTGGACTACAAGGTAGTTACACATACTTTCTAATGCAGTCTACCCAAATAATAATATCTATAATATACTCAAAAACTGAGCAAGTGCTAAAGACAGAACATCTCAATATTCTGTGCAGCTTTGTATTGGTGTTAAGACCAGTCAGATAACACAGACGTCATTAATATAAGCCAGCTGCCTCCAACAAGGGCTGGATGGTATGGCCTAGATTATATATCAAGGTATCATTTTAACTAACGGTTAATATCACAGTATATTTGTTTTTCCTAAAATGTCAATGTAAATGCTTCTGAAGGGGTAGAGCAGTGGTATGGCATCATTTCAACCGAGCCAAAGTTAATATAAACTGACAATAATTCTAAATTTGATCTTTTTACTTTGTTATTGTCATCTATAGTGGTTATTTGCAGAAAATAATATCTGAATAAAATTCAAATTAATAGGAAATAAGTGTATTTTATTTAAAAACTTGCTCATTCGTAGTTTTAATGATGTATTATAAGCTGATGTAAGACATCAAACAACAGTATTTATTAAAGTTTCTCACCAAAAACTACAATTGACAAGATTATATTTGAACACATCATGATAGTGTTATAATACAATAAGTGTTTGATTAAGTTAGTTGTTCCAAATGTTTTAAGGTTGTTCCTCCAAGGCTTATTTTGTGACAAACTTTATGTCTTCTTCAGACTCCTGAAGTACACACACACACACACACACACACACACACACACACACACACACACACACACACACACACACACGTAAAATTATGTGAATCCCTACTGACAAATCGTTGCTGAATGCGTTGAAGTATTTATTATTGTACTCAAGACTTGCTGCTTGTTTGCAAAGCATTAATAGTCCTGTGCCCACACACTCTCCACACAGACACTTACTTTATGATTATGCTGAGCATGCAGCAAAGATGAAGGAAGATAACTAAATCTCTTGGCATGCTTGTTTTGTTTTCACACTGATATTTGACCTTGGTATTTCCTCACATCACTGGCCCATGTGACAGGAGTGTAAACGTAGTGGTTGTGTCTCTGCAGGTCTGATGTCAGTGCTGGCTGATATCCGTCCCAACAATGACCTTGGCCATCCCGTGTGCGCTAACCTCAGACAAGGGGACTGGCTGATAGACTTTGTCTCCAACAGACTGATACACAGAGAAGGACCTCTGGCACAGGTGAGGATTTTACAGCCTTACATGACCACATCACCCAAGTAAAAAAAATTTTTTTTATTTATTTCTACTGGTATCCAACCATTCAGATATATTTGGTTTTACTTGCTCAGGTTTTTCAGATATCTGTCTCTGATATTTCTGCTGAGATTCCAGTACAATGAAGGTGAAGGGAATATTCTGGTGCTCAAAGAAAAAAAAACTCAAGTATCAGGGGTGCTGCTACTACTGCTATATGCAGACACAAGCCACTTTATCCACTTACCAATTCCATTCCCTCAAGTGTAATTTGTGTTCAAGTGCAGTCTTTTTTCATTAAAACGTCCTCACTTTATTTTTTGTGTGCTTGTATAAATACAGTATTTGGGATATAATATTCTATTTTTTTTAAGTAACGCATCTGCATCTGTTTTTCATCCTCCTGTTGTTATCTCATCTTGGCCAAAACATTGTTGTTGAACATTGAACAAGCTTTGAGCATCAATCTCTCAAACTACTGACCCTTGTTGCATGGCCAGACACCACTTGGGTGAGCTGAGCCTTTATAGCCACAGACCCACCTCCGTTTCTGAGGGTAATATGTATTATACAGATTATCCATTGTAACACTACTTGTCTGCAGGTGGGTCAGTGGTTGGGAGCTATGTTTAACTACTTGAAACACATCCCGCGCTACCTCATCCCCTGTTACTTTGATGCCATCCTGGTGTCAACCTACACTACGGCCCTGGACGCAACTCACAAACTCATGTCCAGGTAGGGAATTGTATTCTAGAGATCTGAAATTCAAATCTAAAACTAAGAATTTGACTGACTGATTTGTTGCATTCAGTGGCATTACTGTCTTGCTGGAGCTTCTGATTTTCCATCTCTTTGTCCAAACAGTTTCATCCAGGATGGCTCCAGCTTTGTTCGTTACTTGGCGCTGGGTTCAGTTCAAATGTGTGGTGTCGGACGAGTACCTGCCCTCCCGCCCCTTTCCACACAACTTGAGGACGTTCCCTATCGCATCAGTCCAATCACAGGCCAGAAGGAGCAGTGCTGTGTCTCATTGGCTGCAGGTAGCCTAGCAACAGACGATTAATGGTGGCTCTGTGGATAAAATTAAGACTGAGTGTACTGAAAGAGTCTTTTACATGAGCGAAATTTCAACTTTAAGAATTAATTTATTATTTCGTATTTTTTAATCAGCAGGAGTGTGAGATGAAGACCCCAGGTCTATGCTGAGTCTGACCACTGCATACTTTTGACAAATGCAAAAAAGTGGGCATGGGGCTGAGAGATTAAATCACTCCCACTTTCATTTGACAGTCTTGATGCAGTATCGACAAATATGACATCTCCTGTAGCTTGGTAGATAGCGATTAAGGCATGGGGCACTGAATGTGATGGATTTTCTCTCATCAGTTGCCTGATATCAGACAGAATTGTCAACTCATCCGTTTCCATCTTCAACTCAAACTGGTCTCATTATACTCGTCCCTACGCCTCACTTCCCGCCGCTGAGAGGAAAGCCAGCTTTGTTACGGACCGTTGCGGCTGTGGCAACTCCGATCCAGCAGTACAAACCCGCTCTGGCCTTCTGCACTCCTCCCGGCTGGAGTCTCATGTGGCGGGGAGCAGGGACCCAGCCTGTTGTGCTGCTCAGTGCTGTAACCAGTGTAACGTCAGCATGAAAACATGTTGGAATTAGCAAGCTAACGGTACCTAGCTAAGTAGCGAGATGCCAAATGGTAAAAATTAAACAACTTAATGCTTTATCTACACACTCTCTTCACAGCGTAGGAAAGCACATTAATATTACCAGATAAGTCAATAACCTTGGTTCACCAGATTTTGTTTACAGGGCAGTTACTCATTAAATATGTATAATATTTAATATAGTAGGTGGACAATCCTTGGCTAAATTTACTGATGCACTAATTGATGTTCTTTAGGTCTTCCTCATTTCTCTTCTGGGATTTTCCGTTGCTGGGGCAGAGACACTTTCATCGCTCTCAGAGGACTGATGCTGCTCACTGGGAGACACACTGAGGCTCGGTACGTACAGTATGCATGTGTGTACTCACTGGGAGACACACTGAGGCTCGGTACGTACAGTATGCATGTGTGTACTCACTGGGAGACACACTGAGGATTAATACGTACAGTATGCATGTGTGTACTCACTGGGAGACACACTGAGGATTAATACGTACAGTATGCATGTGTGTACTCACTGGGAGACACACTGAGGATTAATACGTATATATGTACAAACTCAATTGGTTCTGATGAGTGAATTAGTAGTTGTGGTATTCTGGGTTACATCACTACATTTACGTTTGTGTCTTATTTAAAAGCTGCTTTGGTGGCTTGCCCTTAAGTAACTAAACTCTACCATTAAACATTCTGTCTTATGGTCTCCATAGTAACATCATCCTCGCCTTTGCGGGAACATTGCGTCACGGTTTGATCCCCAACCTGCTGGGTGAGGGTCGCTGTGCAAGATACAACTGTCGTGATGCTGTGTGGTGGTGGCTGCAGTGCATCCAGGTATGAAGACACTGTATTTTAGAAAGTTATGTAAAAATAGATTTAAAGAAGGAGGTAAAACAGCGTCGCTGCATGTATCCTAACTCAAGCTGTCTTTTCCATTCTAAAATAAGTTAGAGTAGGAGTGGTTGTGTTTTCACCCTCCTGTAAAGTTATTTCTAACTACATTTACACTCACAAAAGTTCATTAACCTAATAATTCAAATACAATGTTAAGGACACACAATGCTAATTACAACTACTACCACACTGACACAAGAGAGAGAGCGGCTCCTCCAGTCTGCATGTCAAAGTGTTCTTTGGCAAGATCATAGACTGTATGAAATAGTCTCGTCGTCTAGTTTGTAAAGAGCCTTGTGAAGCTCAAAGTGGGTGGCTCTGTCCGTCGCCATCTTGGCACTGACCATACAATTTAACTTTAAAAATGGGCAAAGAGGTGGATCTTCAGTGGAGCTGTGGCGGTCCTGGGTGACGCAGCAGCGCTAGATGAATAACAATTCCAAACCTTACAGTTGTTACAGGCAGGGAAATTAGCTTTATCTTTTTTTACCAGGCTGTAAACATGTTTATTTCTGCTGTAAAGTTGGCCATTTTAATATGGGTGTCTATGGGGAGTGACTCGCTTTTGCAGCCAGCCTAAAGTGGACATTTGAAGAACTGCAGTTTTTGGCACTTCCGTGTAAGCTTCATTTCTCAGCACCGTACGTTGATGCTTGGCCAAGAAACAGAATCCCAAATGACTTCTGGAGGCTGTTCCATCGGTGTGTGACTGTGTGGATCAGTGGTGTAACGGACCACTGTCCATCCGGGATCCGGACTGATCCCCCTCACGGTTTGGCACGCATGTGTTTAACGTTAACCATCACAGTGTGAAATAAACTGACGATCGTTATCCTCCAATATTTTGTAAAATATGTGATCAGGACATCATTTATGTTTTTCTAGTCTCTGATTTCTGATAATGTTCCATTGTAAACAACCAATCCGTGTTTAAATCCACAGGAGGAGAGCTGTTAACGTTAGTTAACTTTCCTTTCAGATACATTATTCAGGCTCTGTTCAGTGAAAATGAGAAATTATGACGTTATCATGAACAACATAAATAGATATGAGCTGTTTACACGAGCTCTAAGAAGATTATAATACATCATTAACACTACTAATGACAAGATTTGTTTTTATCCCTATAAATACAATCTTATATTTCCTAATCATTTGAATTGTGTTTTTATGAGGGAAAATAAATACTATAGATGACTATGACTAAAAGTAAAAGTATAATATGTAGTATTTTTAATGGTTTACACACTTCAGAGCAGTTGAAATGATTTTCTCAAAAAATAACTATTCTGGATCCTTGTAGACCAGCTGCTGCAATCCAACAACAAAAGGATCTGTATCTGTTAATATGGATCATCATTGATCAGCAATTAGTATCATCAGCAAAACAATATGATCAGGGATCTAATAGTTAGATTTGCTCCCTTTTTCTTTTGTACTGATCTGTGATCTGATCTGTGATCCGATCTGTGATCCGATCTGTGAGCCGATCTGTGATCCGATCTGTGAGCCGATCTGTGATCCGATCTGTGATCCGATCTGTGAGCCGATCTGTGATCCGATCTGTGAGCCGATCTGTGAGCCGATCTGTGATCCGATCTGTGATCCGATCTGTGAGCCGATCTGTGATCCGATCTGTGATCTGATCCGTGAGTTTTAGGATCCGTAGAACCACTAATAGGAATGAGACCATTAACCCATTTACTGAGCGGTACACCTGTATTTGTTCCAGCTGTATTTTCAGACACAGCTACGTCTCCTGCACTCATTCTCATTCATGTGAACACTTCATTGTGTTCCAGGTAAAGACGTGTTTATCTCGTACTCCCAGTGGAACCAGCAGCTCCAGCAGTCCTTTGAGCCAGGTTACTGGGTGTCTGGTGACCCACATGATCCCAATGAAAAACACCCTGATCTGGTGCACAAAAAAGGCATCTACAAGGACAGCTATGGAGCCTCCAGCGCCTGGTGTGACTACCAGCTGAGACCCAACTTCACTATTGCCATGGTGGTGGTGAGTAGACTGCTGAAACCTGCAACCACCTGAATAATCTGGAACTGTGTGCAACTGTTTTCATCGCCTTCAGGCGTCAGCCTGCAATTTTTCTCTTATTATGGCTCAAAAACTGACATCCATGGAAAAGTTTGGTCTCATTTTGAACTGGAGCATCTGCAGATCCATTTCATACCTGATATGTTATAAGGAATAAATCCCAGTTTTTGTTATCTTCGCCACTATCTTGACTCTAAGGGAGCCCTGACGGACAATTGAGTGAGATTGAACTGTGATTTGTTTGGGAGGGAAGAGGGAGACAGCTGATGGAGATGTGCACTCTACCGGGCGCTGCTCTGGTTGGCTAATAGGTCTGCTGAGGGACTGGACCACGTAGTGATGGGTGGCCGGTTCACACCATCTCTGTGTTTACAGTCTCCAGAGCTGTTTACAGTGGAGAGGGCCTGGGAGGCTCTCGAGGTGGCTGAGAAGAAACTACTGGGACCACTGGGAATGAAGACACTTGACCCTGAGTAATATATATCTTCATACAGTCTCAATCATCTTTTGAAAGACGTGGTAGAACTACTGCATTCCTTCCTGCTTGTAAATGTTATCACTGCTTAAAAAAGGTTTTAGGACCAGTTTAGTTGTAGCAGCTGTGGGAGGATTGGTAGTTTTTCTGCTTATACATTCAGTCTCATACTGATATTGTATTTGTGTTGTCCTAGTGACATGGTGTACTGTGGTGTCTATGACAACGCTCTGGACAACGACAACTACAACCTTGCAAAAGGCTTCAACTATCACCAAGGACCGGTGAGTGTGACACACCCTGAATACCAAACAAGGAATAACAACCAACTGCTGCTGACAGCGTTGTTGTGTGTGTGTGTGTGTGTGTGTGTGTGTGTGTGTGTGTGTGTGTGAGTGTGTGAGTGTGTGTGTGTGAGTGAGTGAGTGTGTGAAGCTCACCAACCACGTCAAGTCACTGGACTGAACATGATAGACCAACAAGACCAGGGAGCTGAAGTCTACTCTGTTTCACAACTAGCCATACATCTTTAACTCAAACTAGAGTTTATAGCCAGCTATTCAAAAATGTCATGCTACAAATGTATTCATAAAATACTGTATGATATGTTAGTAGTTGTGTATTTATTAGGGCTTATTTAGGGTTTATATCACAGTTTATTTTCAAATGAATGTTTTTTATCATTGGCTAGAATAGAGGATGAGGGGCTAGCAAAGCTTTACTGAAGTTACTTCAACATGGACCCTATGCTCCATGTTGTTATGCCTCCATGAGTTATAACAACATGGACCCTATGCTCCATGTTGTTATGCCTCCATGAGTTATAACAACATGGACCCTATGCTCCATGTTGTTATGCCTCCATGAGTTATAACAACATGGACCCTATGCTCCATGTTGTTGTGGCTCCATGAGTTATAACAACATGGACCCTATGCTCCATGTTGTTGTGGCTCCATGAGTTATAACAACATGGACCCTATGCTCCATGTTGTTATGCCTCCATGAGGATCCAAGTTGAAAAACAGCGAAGTTACCCTTTAAACTTGTGTTGACAGGATGTTTCCTTTGAATGTTGGTGTAGCACCATTATGATATTTCAAATGTTCTCACTGCACATAACTTACTTTGTGTGCGTGTGTGTCGTGTGTGTGTGTGTGTGTGTGTGTGTGTGCTGTGTGCGTGTGCGTGTGTGGCGTTGCGCGTGTGCGCGTGTGTGCGTGTGTGTGTGTGTAGGAGTGGCTGTGGCCTGTAGGTTACTTCCTGCGTGCTAAACTCTACTTTGCCAAGAAGCTGGGAGAAGAAACCTACGCTAAGACCGTCACCCTGGTGAAAAATGTCCTGTCACGACATTACACCCACCTGGAGAGGTAGGACTGTTTCTGCTGGGCTTTGTTTCACATGATAAAATACAAAATTATATATATTTTAGCATTTCATCTGTTTTCAAATGCAAAAACTGATGACACCCAACAAGCCGGTCTTCCATTGTGAATAATTTTGAAGCATTTCACATGACATGAATGTCTTAGTTTGTTACATGATGTACCATTTCGAGATTGAAGGACATCTGTAATGTTTAATAATCTTTGTAATGCTTTTTTAATTATTGGTGTATTTACTTGTGCCTTCCTAGGTCTCCATGGAAGGGTTTGCCCGAGCTGACCAATGAGAATGGCCAGTACTGCCCCTTCAGCTGTGAGACCCAGGCCTGGTCTCTGGCCACTGTGCTGGAGATCCTCTACGACCTCTAGACGCCCCCTGATGTGATGCAGTCTTACTTCCTGAAGCAGAATTCTTTGGCTGCAGTTTCACTGAAGAAGAAGGTCACTTTAAACCCATAGCTTGCTTTGTAGAAGCACACATAACCACACACACACGTCCCACACTGGGCACACCCACTGAGCTGTCTGCTCAGAGGCAGTTCACTGGCTCTGTTGTTGCTGCTTTGGTTCATAATGATTCAGAGGCTTCAAACTACATGTATTTACAATAAATATTTGACAGAATCTGAAGTGTGATTCCTACACCACAGTGTTCCTCCTCTTTGGGCTCACAGTGATTCAGTTGAATGTTGCCCTGTCCACTGCCTGCTTCTAACTGTCCTCTGAGGCTCCGCTCATGAAAATACACAGCAGCTCACAGCCCTGCTCACCGCTCCCTGTGTGTCTTTGTACCCTGAGTCTGTGAAGGTCCAGGTCTCCCAGTGGACCTGTGACATCATTTACTGTGATCAGAGTGGGCTCTGTTGCTGCAGCCATGTCCTCACAGAAACAACTTGGGAATGTCTGCAAGTGTAAGGGGCTAAACTCCAAATTCAGATGGGCAAACCGCTATTGGCTGAGTAAAGATATGGAGGAGTAATGTGTACCTGACCAGAGAGCCCAGTGTTGTAACCTGAGCTCCTCTGCTCTCAGCTTCCAGACCTCCTGTTTCTAAAGCATCCAAAACAAACTGACCAGCGAATGGTGCACGACCAAGCGCCCAACACTTGTGGAGTGATTACGTCATCTTCTGGCGCCTCACTCCGCTTTACTGCGGCGACCATGAACTACACTTCAGCCGTCGCCATGTTGAGAGCTGCGTGGAGGCAATCCCTCAATCATAGATATGCTCTGAATTTGGAATTCAGCACCCTTTAATCCCCTTGACTGATAACCTATTTCAGTTCATATAGAAACCTCATTTTTACTGTCTTTCCCCGATGACATACATGCAGCATACTCCCAGGCTGAGCCATCATTTAAAACCAGTAGCAACTCCTGAGCTGATATGGGGATGGTGTTCTTCATGTTCACACAAGTGTACTGTATGTATACTAAACCTTTTAGGTAGAGAACAAAGCCTTTGGTTGAGGATGTACATCTTTGTACGACGGGTTTGTCTTCTGTATTCTGTCAACAGTCAAAAGAGCTGAAAACTCCTTCAGTCCAAAATCTGCATTTACCAGTCGGACTTTATATTGTGTGTTATAAGTAATTATAAATTTACATTTGATCAAACGCACCAAAAGGTCCGAAAGAATTCAATTACATTTATTTTGTATAGCCGAAAATCACAGATTCTCCTCAGAGGGCTTTACAATCTGTACACAACGACTTCCTCTGTCCCAGGACCTCAGGGGTTCAGGAACAACTCCCCAAAAAACCTTTAACAAACAATCCATCATTCCATGAAGTGGAAATTGGTAGATGTTTTTCAAACTTTTCAGCATGGGATGATTGTCATATTGGAACTTTGAAAAAACAATAACAAATATTCAGTAATATTTTGAATGAATGAAATTAAACTAATATCCAGCTTGTTCTCACTCCCAAATACGCAGCTTCACTTCAAACGATGACGCGCTATGTGTCTGTAGCCGGAGTAAAGGAGGACATTAGGTAATGCAGTGTAAACACAAGACCAAGCTGCCATATTTCATAAGTTGGAAGTGAGAATGTGTTGTAATATCATGTCACTCAATATAAAATATCAGAACACAGTTATTTTGCTGCCTAGCCAGGTGCTTTAATTAGCATGAAAGCATTCTCATAACATGTGACTGACTCGTCCAGCCCACCTGTCCTCTTAACCAAGTGACCTAAAGGTCATCTGAGGTCATCATGTGACGAGCTGCAGCACCAGTGAACCAGCTCTGAACTTGTTTAAATGCCTTGTTCCATAAAGCTAAGCCCTCCACCTGGTGCCTTTATACACATAGAATAAATATCCTACACACGGTCTTCCAGCTGTCACACGTTTTACCTACAAACCTTATAATGTTGTTAAATAATATATAATTCAAGTGTGTATTAATATTGAAACGGCAACTTTGTGAATTGTTTTTGTGTTTCTCGAGCATATAGTGGTTCTATATAACATGCTAGATGTCTGCTGAAGGCTGCTGATGTCAGAGAGAATGAACACCGTGAGAGCCTGAGAGGTCACTGTGTGTAGTTGAACACTTGGATGTGTGTCCTGCTGCTCGTTGTTCTGTCTTTAACGTTGTGTTTTAAAACAACATCCATGTCCTCGAGCCTGAAGGGACTCCGAGCACTTGACATCCTCTCTGGGGCAAATTCACAAAAGGATTGCGTGGCTTTTGCCTAAATGCCTAATTGACACACTGCAGGTATTTGATAAACTTAAAAAAAGTCATAAATCTTAAAATAAGATAAATTTGCACTCTACTGCAAAACATTATGGGCTGTTACACCATTCGTGCAATATCGTCCATGAATCAGCCCGTGAGATGGGGCAGATGAATATTGTAATCTATTGCTAGTGAATGTGTCCCTGACTGAGCTGCCAGTGCTTGGAAGAGAACACAACATCGTTCTATGTCAATATGTAAGATGTTGACACCTTGCCAAGACTCATATGTCATATAGCATATACATATACATATAGCATATATAACACATCCTACTGAAGCTGAGATACTGTTTCTTTGTTGAAATTGGTCTAAAACCAAGGGATCGCATTCAGTGAAAGGTAATAACTAATTACAATAAAGAGCATTTGCCTGTTATGAATTAGTGTTATACTTTTGTTGTTGGCCAGCAGTGCCAATGGAGAACCAACAGCTGATTTAATACGGAGGAATCATCAAGTCATGAAAGTATTTTAACAAAGTGACATCACGTCTCTACAATAATGCAGTTTAGGCATGTAGCGTTGAAACTGTGTGTTTGTGTTATTAAAGCGTATTAAAGGATCTACTGGATAAATAAGGATTGACCCACCCTTCACTGTGACATGCATGTGTAGCTGCCAGCTCATCAGTGTGTCTGTAATGTTGTTTCTGTTTGCTGGAGGCGGAGCTGAATAAACTGTTACATGACCAAGCTGTTTCTTCCTCTTCCTCTCTTCCCCTCTTCCTCTCTTCCTCTCTTCCTCTCTTCTCTGAAAGGAAGCAGGAGGATGAAATGTTTTTCTCCCCTTAAATATTTCGTGTGTGTGTGTGTGTGTGTGTGTGTGTGTGTAAGTTATACATACAATAAACATATTAATGTATATCTGAAAACAGATATACATTATTATATAGTATTTGAGAGGGTCAACCACATGTCAAAGCACTTCATTTGATTCACAATTAGATTTGTCTCTGCTCCGAA
>JACSYO010001785.1:0-75000 GCA_016806645.1 Ophiodon elongatus | reverse complement strand
AGAAAAATTGACATATGTTGGGATACTAACAGAATACTAGCATTATAATAGTACATGGTTTGTAATTCAGATTTTTTTCTTCCTGTTTTACAAATAATAGATTGACAATAAAACATTTTACGGTGCAAGGCCACAGACTTTTACTGGCCCTAATACCAGAAAATGCTCAAGAGGCACAAAAAAACATTTGCACCACCACTCAGATGATAACATCTGATTTATTTCTTCAAAAAGTTAGCATTCTTTTCTATTATTTTGTAATTACTGCCGCAAGGACATACAAATATAATGAGGGCAGTAATGGGAACCACATGGCCTTCATTAATTGGTGCGTGCAGCTTGTATAGCCAACATAAAAACACATTCACACTTATGGACAATTTAAGATCTCCACTTCACCTCGCTATACCTAGCATTATTAATGGGAAGCATGTACAAACACAAGATGTTAAATAAATCATGGATTCACACACAGCAAGTATTTCATTATAATATTGTAACGGACTTCCTGGGAATTTTGAGTACGATGTTGCTGCACAGATGTACCTGTAATGACTCCACCCGGCCTGTAGGAGGCGCTAGATGTAGACAGTGTGATGGGTGGGCTGCTGGTGGAGGGGGTGGAGGGGGGGTGTACAGGCATCATGGTGCCACAGGAGATGGCCACTGAGCCATTAGGCTCAGTGGCCATCTCACACAGCACACACACACACACACACACACACACACACACACACACACACACACACACACACACACCGCTGCTGAGAGCAGGGCCGCGGCTCCAAGAGGCATCTGAACCGGACAGGAAACAACACGGTTTAGTTGTCACTGTGGAGAAAATGGAACATTTCATTTGATTGGCAAAGTTTCAACTAACCACAGGTCTTCTTCGGGCAAATAGTCCCAGCAGGGAAATGAGGGGCATACAGTATGTAGCAGTGACATCATCAAATCACATGTGTGTGTGTCAAGATATCCTTTTAGGTAAATAGAAAATAAACAATAACAGACATACAGGTATAAGTCAAAGTGCTGCACAAACTTCCAACAAATAGATCGAACAGATTAAATGAAAGTATTATATGTCATTTAAGTAACGAGAAGGGTGCCATGGATTAACAAGGCACTTGAGGGCAAACTACGTCATTAAAAAGCATTGATATAACAAATATTTCTAACTATAAAAAACTAGACTGAATGGGATATTACAGATATTCTTTATATACAGATTGTTTTCCGTGCCATGTCGATCCTTACCAAAGAGGACAATCCCTTTCAACCCAGTAAAAATATTGTCTCGTTTCTGCAAACCATTGTTTGTGCTAAAATAATATAACATTTGTAAGGTAACAACATAACACCGTGAATGAACAACTGCAGACTTTATTACAACAAATATAAACAACATTATGTAACAAGCATAAAGTCAGTGTTAACGTTTTGTTTCACACATGACACGAACAGCGGCCCCCTGGGTGCTAGTCCTGTGTATGTTTAACCCATCCACCACCCGCTGTTACTGAACTGTCTGGCTTGTTATACTTTTTAGATTTTTTGATTGATTGATTTTTGAATCAGAAGTTACATTTTCTTTTCTCTCTCATTAATACTCTCAATAACCTCAGATTTATCCGGTGGCCTTTTGGAGGGGCCTGGCCCCTAGGTTGGAAACTACTGGACAAAACTACCTAATAGGATATAAAGTAGTTCAAACTAGAGCCCACCTCGCTACAACAGTAAAATGCTACTTACACACTGATGCCCGGGTGTTAAACATCTAATAATGTTAGATATAATAAGATAAGTTATATTCTCGGAACACGTCACTTTTGAAGTTTTCTTTTAATAATTCTGTACATTTATTTCAGCACGATTTTGAATGGAAGACTTTTACTTGTAATGGGCCACTTTTACATTGTTGTACAGGTACTTTTACTAAAGTTAAGTATCTGACTTCTTCCATCACTGCCCAGTGTGTGGCTCACTCATGTGTTTTGAGAGTGTGTGGACAACAATACACACACAATACTTTACTGCTAGAACATTTGACTACACAACATGTGAATATGATCCAATAGCATGGTCATTAGTAAGTACATATTTGTGAATGTATTGAGCCATTCATGCTAACACAAGTACTACTAATAACATACAAAACTCACAATGATATGAATTTAGTTGCTTCTTCCAACAATTGATTGATTGATTGAAAACTTTATTAATCCCCAGTGGGGAAACTCATTTGCCACCAAAAAGCTCATACAGACAACAATAAACACATCACAAAGAATAAATAACACCAGAAAAAGCCATATGAAACATGATTAAACAACATCAATCTAAAAACCATATCTAAAGGTGTTCATTAAAAAATCGAACTGCTGCTGGAACGAAAGACCTTCTGAGTGGTTCAGTAGAACACTGAGGCCTCCTGAGTCTCTCACTGAAAGACCTTCTGAGTGGTTCAGTAGAACACTGAGGCCTCCTGAGTCCCTCACTGAAAGACCTTCTGAGTGGTTCAGTAGAACACTGAGGCCTCCTGAGTCTCTCACTGAAAGACCTTCTGAGTGGTTCAGTAGAACACTGAGCCCACTTCAGTAGAACACTGAGGCCTCCTGAGTCTCTCACTGAAAGACCTTCTGAGTGGTTCAGTAGAACACTGAGGCCTCCTGAGTCTCTCACTGAAAGACCTTCTGAGTGGTTCAGTAGAACACTGAGGCCTCCTGAGTCTAAAACCTTCAGTAGAACACTGAGGCCTCCTGAGTCTCTCACTGAAAGACCTTCTGAGTGGTTCAGTAGAACACTGAGGCCTCCTGAGTCTCTCACTGAAAGACCTTCTGAGTGGTTCAGTAGAACACTGAGGCCTCCTGAGTCTCTCACTGAAAGACCTTCTGAGTGGTTCAGTAGAACACTGAGGCCTCCTGAGTCTACTTCTGAAAGACCTTCTTAGTCCATTAAAAACACAGTGTGGATGGCCTTTAAA
Source organism: Ophiodon elongatus (assembly GCA_016806645.1). NCBI lineage: Eukaryota > Metazoa > Chordata > Actinopteri > Perciformes > Hexagrammidae > Ophiodon > Ophiodon elongatus. The sequence continues at coordinate 72,014 of JACSYO010001785.1, read as the reverse complement.
AGAAGAAATAGTTTTTAACTTGGCCCTTGTTCTTTTATCTACAGTGACCCCTAGTGAGTCCGGGGTAAGGCCGATCACTGAGCCAGCCTTTCTGATCATCTTATTGATCCGTTTTTTATCATCTGCAGTGATGCAGTGATGCCGCCCCCCCCCCGCCCCCCCCCCCCTCCTCCCCTGGTAGAAAACATGAAGAAGCTTTCTGCTGACATCAAAGGATCTCAGCTTCCTCAAGAACAAAAGTCTTGACTGAGCCTTTTTAAATACAGCATCAGTGTTATCTTTCCAGTTTAATTTACTGTCCAGATATACCCCAAGATATGTATATGACTGGACAATTTATATCTGCTGACCCGCAAACAATACATGCAATAGATGTATTAAATGTAAGAACCAGTGTAGAGATTCTAAATACATGTATCACTGCGTGCATCAAACTGTATCCAAACCTTTGAAGATAACATTCTGTAAAGCGGTATTGATAGAGGGAATATTTAACAATGTAATATTGCTAATATGTTAACAATATACATATGATAATATTGTGTAAACAATCCAGCATCTCTTCCATTATTTTGTATATACAGCTTTGGTTACAGACTCTCTCTCCACCTCCCTACAATCGTATTTTGAGCTTAATTAATTTACCAAAAAAGAGACAAAACGCACAATAAACAAAGTTAAAGATGAATTTGACAGATAGCATTATTATTATTTAATGTAATTATCAGGACTTCTGAATAAGTGTATAGTAAAATCTGATATGGTGGCACTGTCCTGAATGTTGCCAAATGGAATGTTCACAGCACACTGAAGTAAAAACCAATCTGCTACACAGTGGTGAGCTTTTGAAAAGAATGAGGATGAGGTTGAGCATATATTAAAAGTTTATATACAGGTTGATAACCTGTTTGCCTTTCATTCCTCTGGAGTATGTCAATGTTAGCTCAAGTAAACTTCTTTCCTATTTGCCAATATTCAAAAACCTGGATTCACTGAACACTACCCTCTATTGTGAATTTTAATCATATTCAAAATGTCGACACACTGAGGGTTAAAGCAAGCTGCCATTTCTTAGCTGTTGGAAAAATCTGTAGAAACATTGAAAACTAAGTTCTGGCTTTGGAATTGTACTTAGATCGACTAGCCCTTGATATCTCATAAGTCCAGTGTCTCTTACATAGAACACGGGTCACCATGTGTTGGTCCAGGTGCAGCTACTCACCTTGTCTGTGGAGCTGTTGGTTTTCTCCTGCAGACACACACACGCACAAAGCAGTTTGTCAGAGATCCTTTCCAGCTACAATATAGTGACAGCTTAATGGTCTCTGAATGAAAATGGCAAGATGAAGTCACCTGGAGGTCCTCTCATGGTCTGTCTGTACGCCAGAGACCAGTTCAGTCCAGATCAGTTCAGAGGAGTATTTGGTGGGCAGTGTGTGTCATTTGGTTTCACTGCGATCCCATCTCGTGTTACCATGACATTGTTAAATGTGCATGGTCAGGGGAAGAGAGTATTCCAAACAACACAGCGGCCAATTATAAACTCAAGTACACATTCAAGCAGGTCATGTTTCAGATAGCTTAATTAGTACCCACAGTTCCCATCTGTTATTGCTCCTTCATTCAGAGTATAGAACCGTATATCTCCTCTATTTGGTTCCCATACAACCCCCGCTTGAATTACCATGGTTAAGATGAAAACCATTGAAATTTAAGCTTTTCACTAACAGTGAGTTTCTTTGTTTTCAGGTCTTTACCTTGTTATTCAAAAGTCTCCATCCTCGGTCTTTAACTCATCAGCTAAAGCTGGTAGCGGAAAGGGGAAAAGGAAATGCACAGAATAGCCCTTTCCACCCAGACAGCAAAAGAAGGAGGAGCCAAGGAGGAGATAAATGAGACACACCTGTGAGCAGGGAGAACAATCAACTAACAAAGGCAGCAGGGAGGAGATGAGAGTGGAGCGAGAGAGGAGATGAGAGAGAGGAGATGAGATGAGAGAGAGGAGATGAGAGAGATGACATGAGAGAGGAGATGAGAGAGGAGCGAGAGAGGAGATGAGAGAGAGGAGATGAGAGGAGCGAGAGAGGAGATGAGAGAGAGGAGATGAGAGAGGAGATGAGATGAGAGAGAGGAGATGAGAGAGATGACATGAGAGAGGAGATGAGAGAGGAGCGAGAGAGGAGATGAGAGAGAGGAGATGAGAGAGAGGAGATGAGAGAGGAGTGAGAGAGAAGATGAGAGAGAGTAGATGAGAGAGGAGCGAGAGAGGACATGAGAGAGAGGAGATGAGATGAGATGAGAGAGAGGAGATGAGAGAGTAGATGAGATGAGAGAGAGGAGATGAGAGAGATGAGATGAGAGAGGAGATGAGAGAGGAGCGAGAGAGGAGATGAGAGGGAGGAGATGAGAGGGAGGAGATGAGAGAGGAGATGAGATGAGAGAGAGGAGATGAGAGAGGAGATGAGAGAGATGAGATGAGAGAGGAGATGAGAGAGGAGCGAGAGAGGAGATGAGAGGGAGGAGATGAGAGAGGAGATGAGAGAGGAGATGAGAGAGGAGATGAGAGAGATGAGATGAGAGAGGAGATGAGAGAGGAGCGAGAGAGGAGATGAGAGGGAGGAGATGAGAGAGAGGAGATGAGAGAGAGGAGGCGAGAGAGGAGATGAGAGAGAGGAGGCGAGAGAGGAGATGAGAGAGAGGAGAGGAGAGAGGAGCGGAATCGGCTGAGTTTATTAACTTCGTGGACAACAGGGCAGTGAGGAGTGTGGATCCCGGGAGCAGACGGGTTCAGGAGAAACTGGTTCAGCAACGGCCTGACCCTGCTTGGATGACCCTGGTTGGATGACCTTGCTTGGATGACCCTGGTTGGATGACCCTGGTTGGATGACCCTGCTTGGATGACCATGGTTGGATGAACCTTCTTGGATGACCCTGCTTGGATGACCCTGGTTGGATGACCCTTGTTGGATGACCCTTCTTGGTTGACCCTGGTTGGATGACCCTGGTTGGATGACCCTTCTTGGATGACCCTGGTTGGATGACCCTTCTTGGATGACCCTGGTTGGATGACCCTGGTTGGATGACCCTTCTTGGATGACCCTGGTTGGATGACCCTGGTTGGATGACCCTTCTTGGATGACCCTGGGTGGATGACCCTGGTTGGATGACCCTGGTTGGATGACCCTTCTTGGATGACCCTGGTTGGATGACCCTGGTTGGATGACCCTTCTTGGATGACCCTGGTTGGATGACCCTTCTTGGATGACCCTGGTTGGATGACCCTGGTTGGATGACCCTTCTTGGATGACCCTGGTTGGATGACCCTGGTTGGATGACCATGTGGATCTCCTTTCCTTCATTGGGCCATTAAGCTAAGTCTCTTCAACCGAAACTCTCCAGGCTTCTCCTTTCTTTTCCCCAAACCACACACACATCCAATAAACCAAACTGGACTTAACTGACCTGCCTTTATCAGACCTTCAAAAAATTAATTGAACTGTATTCATTTGGATTGAAAGGACTTACAAAGTGCAAACCCCTTATAGTGACTGATTTCGGTGACTAGCCACTCGGCTGGGTGCGGGAGAAGATCCTGTTCCTTACTCGCTTTTACAAAGGGATTCCAGGCCGTTCATATCTTTGGGTGAGGTTCCCGTTTAATTATAGTTCACAACTGACAATACAACTTGATATCTATTGGTTTCCTGGTCTCCCTCTGGTGTGTCTTGTTTGCGGTAAAAACCGTGCGATCTCCCCGTCACCCATGCATCATTACATCTGTCAGTTGCACCTGTGCCCCATATATAAACTACCTGCCACACTAATACACACTGCCACCCGTGGTCAACCTGTATACATTCAAACATATAATACAGACATAACTAATGGCTCCTACACCCCTCCCTTCCCAACACACTCACACATTCCTGCACACTTACACCTCCCCTCTGACCCAAAACACTGAACATTTCTCTGGAGTCATCATTTAATTTAATTACTTTAATTAAGGACATTTGATTTCCATATCCAAACTCTGTATTTGTGTTTCTTTCGCTCATGGACATTGTGCTTAAGCCGGTATTGAGTATACACCATACGCTTTTGATTTGACCATTTATATTTAAGAAAGACTCTGCAGTAAAAAGTGGATGAAAATGTATTGGTTTTGTGTATTTTGTGTATCTTGTGCCTTTTGTAGCGGGGTCAGCAGGCTATCCGCTAATCCTCCAACTGTAGGTAGCATTCTCTTAACATGACAGGCTAGAAGTGCTATTGTTCTCCTGTCTGGCGCCCAACTCCTACCTTTAATATTTGGAAGGGAGTCCTACGCTACAAGCTTCCCTCGGTAGGTTGTTTGGTTTCCAGTGTTGGTCACCAAGAGGTGCAGCAATCACAAGTCAGACACAGATGCTTGTCAAAAACAGTGGACCTTTTTATTCTTTATGTGAGATACGTAAGCGAGAACAACAACAGCCGCTCTGACTACAGTAACAACAGGTAAACAACACCCTGACAGGTAAATGTATGCAGTGTATCTGATAGATGAGAGTGGCCTCAACCGTTCTCACCGGCAGCCACTCTGCTGTTTACGGGTTGTGCCGTGTTTGTACTTTTCTTCTATTCTCAGGACAGCATCTCCAGTGATGAACTTTCATTGAATCCCTTATTGAGCTGTCCCATCTGAGAAGTCTACAGCAGTAGAACCAGTTGCTCAGGCGTACCTGCAGATGCTACTTTTCACAGCACTTGCATTCACCTCTTTTTTGCATCGAAATGTTTCCACATTGAAGTGTTTAGAGGTGTTGGGTAGTACAACTGCATACGGGATAAGTTGTATGAGGATTTGTGTGTCTCCTAAAGGAAGCTCTGTGAGGAGGTGTAGGCCACATGGAGCCATGACATGGATCAGGTGGTCACAATGAAGAAGCAGCAAGCTTTTTTGGAACTGTGTTGAAAAAGGAGCACCAGTAAAGTTGGGAGTAACTCTGTTGCATTAGTTAGTCTGGGGTAGTAGGTATCTGTGTATTGTGTAAATACATATTTTTAAGTTGCTGAAAAAAGAGCATAGCTACACATCAGCATGGCAGCAGTAATAATACAGGGCTGTATATGTACAGCAGGACTGGACCAAGTCTGAGGGGGCTCCACTGCATTCTTGTCCCTGGTCCAGGCTTTCCTTCTCTGTTGCCACAGTAACAACAAAGCTGCCACAGGCTTTCATGTGCTTTTTGATCAACTCGCTTTAGTGGAACATTAATGGGATAGTTCAGAGTTAAGTTTTTGGGTTGTCTGTCCCATTCTTGTGATATGTCAGGAACGCCTGGGGGGAATGGACTCAAGGATGAACTGATTAGAATGTGATGCTCGAAGGTCACTGTGACCTCACAAAACACATTTATGGCCATAACTCAAGAGTTAATATGCTAATTATGACAATTTCACACAAACCCGGGATAGAAATAGGTTAATATGACGACATTTTGGATAGACATGGATGTAAACTGCAAAATGACTGGTTGGTGGAGGCATACAGATTGTAAAGCCCTCTGAGGCAAATTTGTAATTTGTGATTTTGGGCTATACAAAAATAAATTTAATTGAATTGAATACGACGGTGGAGTCTTGTGGCTGTGGCAAGAGCCAAGTTAACGGCTTCAGGTCCCCATTGTACATATGTATTGTTTAGCTGTCTCATAGCAAGGTAAACCGGTGAAAGTATTCTAAATATAGCGTACACTAAACTGACATTGATTTTTCTAGGTGGCTAAAATACATAATTTGCTGCTGCCCCTATCCAGAGAAGAACATTGCTTTGCTCCATGCTGGTGCTCCTATCTGTAGTGTGCTGACTATCATCTACTATAGGTAATACACTGACTATGGAAGAGTACCTCATACGAACCCACTTAAAAATATCTGCACTGTCCCTTTAAGAGAGTGAGGGAATGGATAGATTACAGACATTTACTATAGGTGGCATCACTTTGAAAATGGAATTGGAGTTACATGCAGTGATGGGCACAGGGCTGGATGGGTTTTTACCCCGGGAACTGTTCTTTTTGATTGCTTATCTTTACTAGTGATAAGGTATAGGTATAACATTGACAGGTAGAAGGTAAAGCCAGTGACCACAGGTTGACCTTAGACATCAGTGATAGGAGGAAGAGTTACAAGGTTAACATGAATGTAGTAAGGCCATACATTGCTAGCAGCAGGCTTTTGTGTAGCACCAATACGAATGTAATGTGACCTTTGGTACCAGTGGTTGAGGTGAGAGGTTACAGTAATGACTTCAGGGTCTCGGTGCCTTACAGGACTGGCAGCAGGCCTTTCTGTAGTACCAGTGGGAACACAGTTTCACCTTTAGGACCAGGGCACAGTTGGCTGTTGGTTTGTCTTGGCAGGAGTCTTCTACTACTACTACTGCTGCTGGGGCCGCTGCTGGATAAACACACACAAAAACCACAGAAAGTATGAAATATGTTGGAAATATAAAACAGAAGTTTAAATGCTCTACTTGGGGCACAACAGAAAACCCCCTTCTCACATGGATGCCCCTGAGACTTATCAATCTTCTGCTGATGGAGCAGAAAGCTTTCTGAAATGTTGCATCACCTACAGTACATGTTTGTTTTTGTACCTGGTGCTTCTGTCGGGCAGCTCTGGACTTCACAGCTCTGTCTGGCTTCTGGCCTGAGGGCAGAGTTGCAGCTGTGGCCCCTGGTTACCAGCTCCTCCCCCTGGTAACACTTCACTTCCCGAACCTGGACGCCACTCCCACAGGTCTTACTGCACTGAGGGGGCATGAGGGGACATTTTTCTCTACATATTATTGATGATCAGACCAACAGACAATCAGTCCAAATACAGCTGGACCTACAAAACAAGATTTCATTAATTGACATCACACAGACACAGAATATGTATGAAGATGCAGGAATGTATACAATTAGCCTCCTGTGATTTGAGATCCTTGTGGTTATGTACTGTACATCAGTAAGTAGACAGGCGGACAGAGCGTTACCTGAGACCAGGATGTGGTGAACCACTTGGAGCAGGGTCTCTGAAAGCAGGAAGAGCTGCTCTCTGGTTTGTTGGTGTGGTCACAACTGCTGTCTGGAAACTCTTTGAACACACCGCCTTCCAGTCCAACACACACCACCTGGCGGTGACGCACACCGCGGCCGCATGTAGCATTACACTGAAACAAACAAACAAAGAAGAAAACTTGACTTCTCCCCAAAATCCCCCACCATCCAAAATATGTCACGGACTGCTTCTTCAAATGTTTACCTGCTGCCATTCCTGTTCGACCCAGTGGGGGGCGCAATCTTTGTCACCACAGGGATAGATGGCCAGCGGGCGCAGTGACTGGTCACATTGCTCCTCTGACATCACTACCCCACCTGATGATCGACACGTCACTGCACGGACCATCCTTCCCTCTCCACACACACCGGAGCACTGACACACACACACACACACACACACACACACACACACACACACACACACACACACACACACACACACACACACACACACACACACACACACACACACACACACACACACACGTTTCATTGGAAAGGCAGAGCTTTCATGATGATGTATGTACACCATGCTGAAAGCTGAGTGTCATTAACTCACGGGTCCCCAGTCAGAAACTGTCCATCTTCTGTCACAGGGCGGGCCTTCACATTCCTGACTTTCTATTGGCTGAGAAGACTTGTTACAGAGTCTCATTTCCATGGAACAACGGACCTCCCGAGTGCGGACCCCCCGAGAGCCACAACGGGCCGAGCACTAACATACACAGTGACACACACAAACACACACATTATGTACAGATTTTTAGAACACGTCACAGGTTGCCGTGTGGAGCAAGAGTTGCTCAGTGACATTCGCTGCCTTGTGATTGGAAGACGTCCTCCTTATTTTTTATATACATTTCATGACGTAGATAAGTCTCAATCGGTCGATTCTACGTCAGCATTGGCCTTGAAGGTTCAGGGTTGATTCAAAACAGTAGATGGTGTGTTGAATTATTTTCATGCAATGACATTTTTTATAAATTTGCCAGCATCAATTGGCCATTTGAGGAACTGCAGTTTTTACACTGGCTTCATCTCTCGGTACCGGAGGTGGACGCTTGGAGAAGACCCAGGATTAAAGGTCCAATATGTTTAGAAATGTTTTGATTCTGATGTTGAAATCAAATCTTTGAAACCTTTTCATTAACTTTTGGGCAACAGAATGCATGCTGGCAGTTCTTGAATATTGCTTTATGTTTTTGCCGCTTTGACCACAACAATATCAGATTTCAAGACTTAAAAATCTGAATTTAGGTACCACTCATCAACATTGACAGTACCATTGCACACCCCTACACCAGAAACATTGCAACGTGGCTTGGTGTATTACCTCGGACCACTCGGACACCTCCCACTGGGGTCCGCAGCTCTGGCCAAGGCAGACCTTTCTATTGGCTGGTTTGTGAAGATCATGTGACAGACAAAGTGAATCGTAGACTGATGAGTCGAGACCGGGCGACAGCATCTTCCAGCAGCGCACAGTACGATACTGAACACCCTCGGCACAGGTTCGAGAGCACTCACTCCACCCACTGGTCTCCCATCTGAGGGGAGAGTTGTCAGATGTTTAATACAATTTCAGGTACAGTTGGTGTATGAAACCATTTCAGTCACATTATATCATTCCTTCTGTTAATGTTTTTTTTTTTTTTTCTACACAGTATGACATTCTTGTTTCATTCTTTACTTCTTCTTTGCCATTTGCAAAAGACACTGCCAAAGTGAGGAGTTCCCCTTCGTGAGTGAGGGTCGTACCGTGGAGGACATTCCTTCCCAGTGCAGAACTCGTGTGTGGGCTCAGGTCTGGTCAGGGAGTCACAGTAACTGTCATCGACCTCAGTACCGTCGTATCGGACACACAGGGCGTAGCTAGTGGTGATACCTGGCAATACACACAATACACACAATACACACAGAGAGTACACAGAGATAGATCAACAACGTACAATGCATGTATGGGCTACACCTGTCACAATAATTAATATATCGACTTATCGTCCGATATGTGGTCAACATTTCTGCTGCCCTCGATATGGCCTGTTGTGTTTGTTTACATATGAAATTAGACAGTGCCTATGTCTTTATTTCTAAACCTAATTCATTTTTTCCCATTTATTGTGAAAATCATCTTCTTTCATTCTTGATTATGAGTCATTTCTTTCCATAACAAATCTTTTCTGTACTTTATCTAACCACTGTCTGTCTGGATGGGTCCATTATAAGCCAGTTTCTTTTCATGTATTTGACCAAGTCATAATTTTCCTTCAGCAGTACAGTAGTTATATTGCCCATTTATGTCCTAATACCTTGTTCAATACTGTATTCACTCTCTCCCAATATGGTTCTATTTTGGGGCAACCCCAAAAGATATGTGCATGATTTGTATCTGTATGGCCACATTGCCTCCAGCATGCTTGTTGTCTAAGTTGTTTGATTTTTATATTAGGCGTAATAAAGAACCAAACGTTTATGTCTGTAGTGCTACACACATATGATCGTGATGTTCTCCTTTTACCACGTACATTGTAAGTTTGACATAAAATGGAGTTTTAGCCTGACATTCCAATAAACTATGATCAAACTTTAACTATAAACTATGATGCTATAATAATTGAATGAACAATAATGCATAATATTTTATCTGTTATATCTGAGTAAAATCTGGATCTGCACCTTAACCACTCTCTCTGTTCAAGGTGGAGCTTTCAATTCTCATAATGCTGGATAGTTCAATCAATAATAATACATCATCATTTACTGATCATTTGGATTACTTAGACCCTTAACATTGACATTGAATCATTACACCTGAAGAGATTTATTTCACTGTATCCCCTAAATGTAACAGCAAACAGGAACATACAAGCAAACAAACGTATTCTGCCTGAGAAAAAAATAAAAATAAACTATTAATCAGTTTCACCAATGTTGGGGTGTCGCTGTGTTAACGGCACTCTGATCTAGAACAATGTTTAAACTGTGGTCTGGTACTCTGTCTGAGATGTCTTGATATGCAATATCACAGTACCAGCCACAATTTTTCTATATTCATATTTTCTATAGCCAACAACTTTCAAAAGCTGTATCATCAGAGAGAAGACTAATGCGGGTATTATGATATTGGTGTACTTGTTGTGTGCATGTTGTGAGTGTGTTTACCTGTTGTACAGGTTGAGCTGCAGGGAGCATAAGCAGAAACCTTCCAGCGATACATGTCTGCCAGACTAATATCTGGGTCTAGACCCACGTCAAAGTCATTACTGGAGGGAGACAGAGACAGAGACAGGCACATGGTTTAAATCCTCATTGTTTTCCGGTTCATTTCATAAAAACCCAGGAAGGTAATCATTATGATGCTGTCAGGAGAAAAGGAAAGTTAATACAGTAATGTTAAAAATGAGGGGAAACAACACGGCCTGCAGGCAAGATTTCTACACGTCAATGTCATTAAATTCATATAAAGTTTTGCTCTTTATAAGCTATAAGCAAAGAGAGAATGAATGATGGTCATGATTATGAAAGTGTAAAATAACAAGCCTTAGGACATTATGTGAGTGACATCTTACAGCATGACCGTGCTGTATTCCACAGCTGTTGCCTCATACCTCTCTGTATTGGCTGCCTGGACTGCAGGCACCTGTTGCAGCTGTACCAAGATGGCAGTGTGTGTGTCTGAGTGTGGGCCAGTTTCTGTTTCTGTGTGTGTAACAGAGTGTGTGTCAGTAACTGTGAGCATTTCCATCTGCGGGTCTGTGTGTGTTCCTGTGTCCACGTGTGTTTCTGCTGGTGAATGTGGATCAGTGAGTGGGCTTTCCACAGAGTGTGTGTTTGAGTGTGTGAGGGAGTGTGTGTGGTTGTAGTGCAAGTCCTCCAGTAGCAGATAGGGGGCATCTTCTGGCAGGGCTGCAGAATGAACACTCTGACTACCTGTGAATGGATAGAAACGAATGAATGTAGGGGTTTTAAAACCCCATATTTTGGACATTAACAGATATGTACTGGTGATATTATTGCAATATTTTTAAGACTATAATATCTTTTTTTTTTCTCTGTTTAAATGGAATTTCTATGGTCAGAAGTCAAGAAACAGCTACACAACAGCAAAGAGTTAGTAGGGCTTGTTGTATGTCCTATCCAGTCCCTTTGTGTGGAGGATTTGCAATACAGAGGCCTATCTCACAACAGCTGTCTGCAAATATTCCATTCCATTATCCAAACCTCTTATCCCATTCAGGGTCGTGGGGAGACTGGAGCCGATCCCAGCTGACATTGGGCGAAGGCAGAGTTCACCTGGACCGGTCTCCAGTTTATCTCATAGAGACAGACAACCATTCACACTCACGGGCAGTTTAGAGTCCAGTTAACCTGAGCTGCATGTCTCTGGACTGTGGGAGGAACCGGAGAACCCAGAGGGAACCCACGCTGACACGGGGTGAACATGCTAACTCCACACAGAAGGACCACCGAGCCGGGATCGGGGTCCGAACCCTGGCCCCTCTTGCTGTGAGGTGACAGTGCTAGCCACTACACCACCGTGCAAATATTACTGGGGGAAAATGTCATATCCATTGTCATGACATTTCCTTGTGTATCATAGCATAATATGTTGGGTGTAAAAAATAAATGTTTTATTTTCCTAAAGATATTTAAAAACACAGCACAGAGAGGTGTGAGGCTTCATGTGTCTCTCCTACCAAGGAGAGGGTGCACTAGAGCGTTGTCGTCAGCAGTGGGTGGCTCGTCAATCGAGTTGGAGGAACTTCCTTAATGAACAGAAAAACTAATTAGACAAATAGCTAGATACAGTACATTCATGACAGACAGACAGACGAGCCACAGCACAGCTCGGACTAAAAGACATTTGTTTCTGAAAGCATGACAGGGCACTGTTATAACACTCCAAATCCAACAAATGGCGAGTTACACCAGCGTTCCTGTCATGGCCAGGTTTGCATTCGAGCTGGACCAATAAATTAGCCAGGATGATATACTGGTCATAATAGCTTATCATATAGTGGACTAATGAAGTCTCTCTCCCCCTGTGTGGATATCTTCCCTGAGCTTTGTTGACATAGCTGGACCGGCTGCTGGTGCATGTTAGTGAATGTGAGTCTCTCTGAGCCCCTCTGGCTGAGAATACCACTCTGACCCGCAGCATCGCCATGGCAGCGCAGCCTCCTGTCCTCCCCCAAGTTGACACTGTTTGCTCTGTCAGCACTATTGCCATTGTTTGCACAGTTTATACTTTTAGCACCGCTAGCTGCTCACCACCGGCTCAGCCATGTTGTGTTGAGTACATTAGTGTGAAACTAGGCGCAACACAACTGTGCCAGGAGCCAGTAGTCAAGATGTCTTGCTCTGGATGGGTTGGACACATGGACAGACTTCGGTTCTGCTTCTATCAAACAAAAAAGCTTCTTTGATACAATCATCAACTTATTTGAATATATGATTTTGAAAGCTATGACCATTTTTACTCCATGATTGATTATCTGTAAAAATGGGCAGACCTTTCAAAGCTGACTTATTAATAGAAGAACCATCACTGACACACTGTATATTGGCAGCTTCTCTGCACAAATGTGTTATCATTTTCAAAAGAGTTTAAAGCTCAATTATTAGAGGACAGATCCATCTGTGACTCACGGTAGCCTGCAGGTACTGGAGGTCCTCGCTCGACATCATTATGGCTGAATACATGACTGGTGACACCAAGTGGTCTGTAGACCAGCATGGCAGCCGGCGGCGGGGGGCTGGGTGTCCTGATCGCCCAAAGTACTTCCTCCTCCTCTTCTTCCTGCAGCTGGACATGTGATTGGTCATCAGCTCCCAGCTGGCTGTTGTAGTGATGGACAGATGTCACACTCCCATTGGTCGCTCTAAGTTGATCAACTCCGTCATCCTCATTTACCTCGTTATAGGTGAGGTTAAGATGGGAGTGGGAGGGGCCTGCTGTGATGCCTTCAGTAGCAGTGAGGTCATGAGATGTGCGGGGGATGGTGTATTCGTAGGTGATGTGGGGGAGCTTCCCATTCAGGTTGTAGTACTTCAGGTCCAAAGAGAAAATCACAGGTTAACTACTTGGTACTGGAACTGAACTCATTTCTTTATTGTAGTAAAATGAGACGCATATATACTTGTCCCGTGTGTGTTTACTACCATAGCATTCAGGCCCTGAAGTGTTGGCCCCTGGGCAATGATATACTCCAGCCCATCAGAGAAGACATTGCTTGGACGTCGGTATTTAATCACCGTTCCTGCCACATGGAAGTTTTGGGGATTGTCAAACACAGTGTTTCCGTTGAAGAAGAAATGACCAGCTTCATCTGAGAGGGCTAGATAGGAGAGGAAACATAGACCGCAATATTCAAAACTGGGTCAAAACCCCCCAAAAACCCTCAAAGAGATTAGTCATTGTCAAGATAGTGGTACTTACTCTATAGCTACTGGTTGTTGTTTTGGAAGGACCAGTTAGAGTTAGACAAAAAAGATCCAAATGATCGCTATGCAGTCAGTACAACTATAAGTCCAGGCCATGTTTAGCCGTGTGTGTGTGTGTGTGTGTGTGTGTGTGTGTGTGTGTGTGTGTGTGTGTGTGTGTGTGTGTGTGTGTGTGTGTGTGTGTGTATGTATGTATGTATTAAAAGAGAGTGCACAGAGATAGATCAACAACGTATAATGCATGTATGAGCTACACCTGTCACAATAATTAATATATCGACTTATCGTCCGACATATGGTCACGACCGCAAACATTTCTGCTGCCCTCGATATGGCCTGTTGTGTTTGCTTACATATGAAATTAGACAGTGCCTATGTCTTTATTTCTAAACCTAATTCATTTTCTTTCCATTTATTGTTAAAATCATCTTCTTTCATTCTTGATTATTCATTTTTTTCCAATAACAAATATTTTCTGTACTATATCTAACCACTGTCCATGTCTGGATGGGTCCAGTATTTATATATATATATATAAAAACAAACATTTCATAACCACTGTTACAGCACTTTTTTTTGCTTTACATCTGTGATTTCATACTCCGTTTAATGACCTAATAGAAGTAGTAGGTTCTCACCCAGGATGTTCTCAGTCTTATGTCTTTCTATGATCTGAATGTCTGAAGCTCCAGCTGGGATGTTGGTGATGAACACATAGCCTGATGACAAAAACACCTACTTTACACACAGGCACAGGCATTGTTGTTGTGAGCTAATCATCAGGAAACGGTGGAATACATTTGTGTACTAAAGGAACCAGAAGACACCAACATGGCTGGAACTGGTGTTCCTGGTGGGACACAACAGGAAACTGTTTGCATTACCTCAATCACATCTCAGCTTCTGCAGGGTCAGCTTTTAAAAAAATATATATTTTCCAACGTTTCCACATACTCGTGGTATCTCACCATGCAGATCATTTAGCTTTTATACTGTGTGTTCAGGTTTTCAAGACTTTGGTTGGTTTAAGATTTTAGGTTTTGGTGGTCAAAGCATGAAAAAAATAATGTTTGAAAAAAATCTAACAATCACCTGTTTCTGAGGATAATCCACAGATTTTGCAGTTTAATTGGAAGTCTTTTTTTTAAAAGAAGATATCAATTTTCTTTTTGAGATGCTTTGATAACCATTAATTTTATATTCAGTTGTATCGACCTGGGAGTCGAAAAACTGGATAGAGAAAACCCAAACGATCTGCATGGATAGATACCACAACAGTTGAGTGAGTTTTTGTAATTTCTTTAATGAAAATTGTGACAATTTTATTATTATGTTATGTTATAATATAATATTTATAATATAATTGTGAATATATTATCCAACAACCTTTTTTCCATGACGAAGACAAGACGTTGCTATCAGCACTAAACATGCACCAGACACAGTATACGTGGCCCGCTGTACGCTTTGTATAGTTTTCCGAAATATAACCAAGTAGCTGTATTACCTAAACCTAACAAAGTATTTTTGTTGTCTAACCTAACCAAACGGCGACTATAAACTGAAATAATAATAATTTAGAAATAAAACAGAAAAGTTCACTAGGTGTGGAAACAGGCTTCTCGTAGGATTTAAACCCCGTGGCTTGAGTGTGCTGGAGACCTTCTTCAGAAGGACTGGACAAGGCAGCCAAGACTGACGGGGACATTTTGGGGACATTTTTGTCTTTGTATTTTCTTTTTATTTAATGGTCTTCCTCAGAAGTAGGTGTGAGAGCCGCTAACGAGCCGCTGCAGCAGGCGGCCGCTGCAGCAGGCGGCCGCTGCAGCAGGCGGCCGCTGCAGCAGGCGGCTGCTCCGGAGGAGGCCGCTCCAGAGGCACATCAGAGGAGATGGCACATTCTCACATCTTAGTCTGTGAAAACATCTGGCCGGGGACAGCAGATGAAAATGAGCCTCTCTGGCTAACTCTGGCTCACTTACAGTATTACTGTTGATTAGTGTGCAATGTCCCAGCAAAATAAACAGCAAATAAAAAATAATTTTTTTTTTTATTATTTTGACCAAACCAAAAGTTCCTGATTGTTGGAATAGTGGAAAGACTAACGGATTTTTATTTTGTTTGTGTCCAGTTTGAATGAAGAGTGTTTTATAAGATAACAAGGCAGTCGGGTGTAGATGGAGGAATAGGATTCTTCCTCCGCCCGTGCTACACCCTCCCACCGAGTTTCATGGAAATCAAGCCATTAGGTTTTTTCGGAATCTTGCAGACAAACAGACAAACAAACCAACAAAAGAAACAGAATACATAACCTCTTTGGCCGAACAAAGGAAATAACTGTGACTAAATGTCCATGGAATTATGTTGACGCACGAAGAGGTGACAACAATGGAATTTAAAAGTGAAAAGTATTTTTTTTTAATATATTTTTGTGGAAAGTGTTTTTTTGTCAAACAAGCACGTAATCCAAATCTCCTTGTATTTGGATGGCTGCACATTTCTCTTCCTGTTCCTTTTCTCCCCACTTCACATCTAAAGTGTGTAGTGACGGTATTGTCAGGAGAGAAGCATATATATTATGTAGCACAATATTGCTGGGAGAATACCGCAAACATGAAACACTACACTGAAATGGAGGTAACAATGATAAGATTTAATAACATTACTTTTTAACTTACACTAACTTTAGTACAATTGTCAGAGGTGTAATGTTATGTTTTATAGCATCTCATAACAACTTGCTTGCATGTGAGGGCTAACTTAACTTAAAAGCTGAACTGGACACATTAACATCTTGTTTAACGTCAAGTTTGTTTAATTTGGAGTGTTAAACATGCTGTCCATGGTGAAGCATGCTCAATGTAATTGCTACACATATTTGGATTGGCTCCAGGCCATATTCTGGCTGTGTAGTACAAATAATTATAAACACTTGTGAATGTAACACAGTCTAATATAACACAAAGGCCAAAAACAAATCATGAATAACATCAGAGCAGACCCCCAATATGCAAAGCTGCATTCTTACATACATGTCATTTTTTTGCATAACTTTTTGCCTAAAATCAAATGGATGAAAAATAATTTAAACTAGTTTTTCTGAAGTTTAAAAGACTCATTCTTGGTCTCGACTAAAACTAGACTGAATTGTTCATGGTTTTCTTTGATTAAGGTAAGACTTAAATGTCTAACAAGTTTTAGTAGACTGGAAATGGACTAAAAATGAAATAAATAAAAGGACTAAGACTGAGACTAGATCTAAAAATCGCTGACAAAATGAAAACTATTTTAACTAACTGACGCTTTAAGACTCTCACCATGCACCGCCTGGCAGTTATCAGTATATAAAAGTAAAATTCTGGGTGAAGCAATAACATAGTCATCCCGCCAAGATATGTCAAGATATTCTGTAATTAATAATTACAGAAAGATTTGATGAGGGTTGCCAGTTAAAACAGCAGCTGACTTTCAGTAAAACAGAAGTTAGAATGTGGATCCAGCTAATTTAGTGTTGTTGTGCCAGTGTAACCAAATTCAACAGCAGACATTAATGAAAATGGTTCATAATGAATACTTCTATGCACATCTGTCTACTTGTGTGTGTGTGTTACCTAACTGTGTGAGTGCCTTCCTGTATGATCCAGAGATGCGATGGCAAGACGTCCCGTTGCCTCCACATACTCCACATCTGTCTACAGTCGTACTGCCGTACAGCTCCCCATCACAACCTACAGGCTGAGGAGACGAGGATTAAACAATACTGAAGACATTTAGGTTGTTAGTCATTCAGAGGATCACTATTCCAGATAGTTTTTATCATCAAAAAGACACATTTGCTATGAATGAGAGTAAAATCATGAACGATTTCTTACAGAAAAATAACATCATATAATTTTCTTGTTACCTGACATATTCCTTCTATGCAGACTCCATGGTATTTGGCATCGTGGCAGAACGTACCATCGTGGGCGGGAACTAGCAGCTGTCTCTCACCACTGATGGTTGTGCACTGCAGGTCACATGGCTTACTGGAGATGCTGATGTAATCAGCTACACAGGGAATTACATATTTCAAAAGATATTTACGTCAGTGACATCATAATGAAGAATTTCTGTGCAATGAAGTCTACAAAACTAATTGAGTTACATGTGGTTATCATTTGGGATTGGCCAAATGTAATGTTGCCTTGTGCAGCTTTAACTGATGGTGGTAGATCAGTTCAACTCAATCTTTCCCATTTGCTGGATTTAGTAAGACTGACATATTCCATGGAATATGTCAGTCTTAAATGGTTAAACTCAACGATTATCAGAAGATTGACAATTTTTTCAACAATTAACTTTAATTTATTCAAGACGATGTGAATCTTAATGTCCAGCATAGATAGCTAGAAGAGTATGGAGAGAGGCCATACCAAAGCATTGTGGTTTACATTGACTGTGTTCAAGGTTGATACCTGACAGATGGAAGACTGAAAAGGACTGGAGGACTAAGACCATAGATTGATATCATACCAGGGTAAAGAGGTATCCACTGGTAGTATCTTCTTCCAAAGGCTTTAGAGTTGAATTGGGAACACTGGTGCTGTTTGAAGCTCACAGTGGGGCTGGGACAGGGCTGGGAAACACAACCAAACACAAACACATACAGAAAAAGATACCTGCAGCTTAAAGAGTGACTTTGTTACTTTTCAATCTGGACCCTATTTCCCCATGTCTTTGTGTCTAACTGACTAATGGGCAAAACAATTGTTGTAATTGGTCCAGTACTGAGCTAGAGCTCTGTAGACGGCAGACGCCCATGGGCGACAGTGTAATCCTGTCGGGGCAAGCTGGCACCGTCATTTACTTCCACTAAAAGGGTGTGTTTTGGCTACTGAGAGGCTCAGATTATTATAACTGTCTGACAACATTATGGCGAGAGTCTTGCTCAAGGAGACGTCTTGTTCTGAAATCTCGCAAGGTGACGCTTGCTGGAGGACAACAGTGGAAACATGAGTGCCGGCCAGGCAGAGTTTGTTGCGTCAGAGTACAGAAAGTTTAGCTAAGTGTTATCTAAAAGATTTTCAATGTCATGGCTGAATATTTAGATGATTTCGACAATGTGGATGAGATCTTTGAATTCAATGGCCGGCCGTATTTATATGAACCAGAGTTTATAATGCAGAACTCCTCCAAGTTGAAGAGGAGAGCGAGATAAGCAACAGGCAGAGGAAAGGGAACCAGCTGCTGTCCAATCTTCAGATTTAACAATGAAACTTCTTCTTGAGCAGGACACAACAATTAACAGACCAGATCAAGCCAAAGGTAAAGAAAAATGTTGTATTTCTCTATAGGGGTCTTTCCATAATGTTGTCAGACACTTATTAAAAGAATCTGAACCTGTCATCTGCAAAAACAAGCACTTTTAGTGGACGTTAAGTTACATTGACACTGCAATTGCCCTCGCAGCTTGTTTCGCGGCTGCCGGTGACAGCGTTCTCGCTCAACAGACCATTTAACTTTTGTAAACGTCAACATTTCAAATGTGTCCCAGTTTATTTCCTGGTGCAGTATATGTGAATGACATAAGCTGATTATATGTACAAGTAAACATGGCAAGCAATGCAATTCCGTTGGACGGGTCTATACTGGACCAATTTAAAAAACGGTTGTCCCTATTAGTCAGTTAGACATAAAAATATGGAAAAATAGGGTCCAGGTTGAAAAATACAGAAGTCACCCTTTAAAGACTTTTTTAGTTTTTCTTAATAATTTCTTCCATTTACCTCTGTATTCTATGGTTAAGGGCTCAATGAAGTACTCAATTTTATAGTATCAATATCAATGTAGCATCATACCTGGTTTGGACAGAGCTGATACTGTTTCGGAGAGCCAACACAGTATGAACTGTTTACGTTCTGGGTTGTGGACAGCCTGAGACAGAGAGAGGATACAGAACAATACAATATGTTTAATATACTGTGGACAACACACAAGATACATAAAATAATGCAGTATATTGCCTTGCCTATAGCTGCACATCCACACTATCATCCCAGTATCACATCAGAGAGGGGGTAATGGCCTTTGTCTCCTCAATATGGTGTAGCAAGAGTGGGCAATGACGGCGTCAGATACTACTTCATATGTCGTACTTTCTGGTCAAGAACTGAATAAAATTAATTTCTCCCGTTGTGTCTTTGCTAACAAGACGGATGAGTCAAGTAAGGTGAGGTCGACGGGAAGCTTTCAAGCTTAAATTAATCCATCACAAAAACTATTTCACGTTTTTTGTGCCACATTTTGTGTCACGTCACTGTTTAACAGTCTCAATTTGTGATTGAGTTTCAGGGCAGACGGTCCTCAGTGCATCAGGGTCTGCGGCGATGTCGGCAACCCACCATTTTGTTTACCATGTTTTGTGGGTGTGCCTTTATGCTGTGTCATCACCATTCATATCCATACAATCAATTTGCTGCTTGTATAAAATCAGTTTCCCCTGTAGTGTGGCCGGGCTCAGCCTTAGAGATAGGGTAAGGAGATGAGTTTCCTCCGTAGGGTGGCTGGGCTCAGCCTTAGAGATAGGGTAAGGAGATGAGTTTCCTCTGTAGGGTGGCTGGGCTCAGCCTTAGAGATAGGGTAAGGAGATGAGTTTTCTCTGTAGGGTGGCTGGGCTCAGCCTTAGAGATAGGGTAAGGAGATGAGTTTCCTCTGTAGGGTGGCTGGGCTCAGCCTTAGAGATAGGGTAAGGAGATGAGTTTTCTCTGTAGGGTGGCTGGGCTCAGCCTTAGAGATAGGGTAAGGAGATGAGTTTTCTCTGTAGGGTGGCTGGGCTCAGCCCTAGAGATAGGGTAAGGAGATGAGTTTCCTCCGTAGGGTGGCTGGGCTCAGCCTTAGAGATAGGGTAAGGGGATGAGTTTCCTCTGTAGGGTGGCTGGGCTCAGCCTTAGAGATAGGGTAAGGAGCTCGGACATCAGGAGGGAACTTGGAGTTGAGGCGCTACTCCTTCGTGTCGAAAGGAGTCAGCTGAGGTGGTTCAGGCATCTAATCAGGATGCCTCCTGGATGCCTCCCACTGGAGGTTTCCCAGGCACGTCCAACTGGTAGGAGGCCCTGGTGAAGACCCAGAACACGCTGGAGGGATTATATCTCCCAGCTGGCCTGGGAACACCTCGGGATCCCCCAGAATGAGCTGGAACATGTTGCGGGTGAGAGGGAAGCCTGGGTCGGCCTGCTGGGCCTGCTGCCACCGCGACCCGACCCCGGATAAGTGGATGAAGTTGAACAAGTGCACAAAGTTCTTCAAAGATCAAACCCCTTAATTTTGCAATCAAAGTGTAACAGATTGATGCATTTAACTTAAACTTTATTTTAAAATGTACAAAACTTTCTTCTGGGAAGCATGAAGGATCACCCTAGTGGGTCCACCCACCACAGTCTCACCACAAAACTCATTCCTGCAACGCTGCTGTGGGCTGCCAGTTGAGGCTTAGTGGGTGTTCAGAAATGTAGGGTGAAGAAAAGAACAGGAAGAAATGTTACCAACCACAACCAACTTTTTCCAAAACCTTTTCTCTGGTATATAGTCAATCATGCCCACACACAGCTTATGTGACATCTCACCCATAACTAAATCTGTCATTTGCTTGATATGTTTATTCTGTTTCCTGTTTTATTTTGAAGTACCCTGCCTCTTTTGTCCTGCATTTGTTTGACTTCTTGTCTTTGTGGTTTTCCCTCTTTTTTTCTGTGTATCACCTGTGTTGTATTAGTTTTGTCAACCTTGCTCTGATCCCTTTGTTTCTTCCACCAATCAGCTTTCAGCCTGCCCTCATGTCAGCCCACCTGTGTCTTGTTGTCTGAATAGTTTCTTGTGTATTTATAGTCCTGTCTTTTCTCTGTTGCTTGCCAGTTCATCTTTCTTTGCCTCGTTACCTGCCTGCCATCTGGACTTCCATTTTGTAAGCCTGTTTTCTTTGTTAAAGTATCTTTATTGCATCTGCCTGCCTCCGGGTCTGCATTTGGGTCCTTCCCCTGCTCCATGAATCTGCAACCTGTGACATAACGAACCGACCAGACATGGACTCAGTGCACTCATTCAAAGCTACCAGTCTGCTCCTTAGTTGGCTAGCCTCCGGCCTGCTAGTCTCAAGCCTGCATCTCAGCCTGCTCCAACACTCATTCCTGGGAACCTGCTAGGCTGTTCGAGTTCCTCGAAAGTCAGCAAGCCCCCAGCCGGCAAGCTTCTTGGTCATCCAAATAAAAGTAGGGGTCGAAGAGACGTCAATCCCCCAAGCTGCCCAGCAACCCAGAATCTCCACTGCCCTTCAACCCAGAGTTTACGCTGTCCAGATCCAAGGCCGTTATCTTGTCAGTTCCTGTGTCCGGGTTCTGAGGCAACCCCGAGCCCCAGCCTTGTGGGTCCCAGTTGATGGCGAGCCTGTCCCTGGGTCGGGGGTCCCAGTAGGTGGATACCTGTTCCTGCTGGGAATAGTCCTCACTGGTCCTACCGCCAGGCTCCCTGACCCCAAGTCTCCGTAGCCAGGTATCAGTGGGGTCCCAGCTCCGTGACCTTGTTCCCATTGGATTTTGCCAGTCAGCCGCCCTTGTTGATGCCCTAGCTGAGTCCGGACCTGAGCGCCAGTTACCTGAATCCAGTCCTGAACTCCTGCAACTCGCTCCAGCAGCCTGGACCCTGCTGGAGCCTAATCTGCTGGTGCCAGCCAATTATCTTGATATCAAGTATTGACGCCGGCCTCCAGAGGGGTTCCACCTTCAACACAGGCTTCTAGAGGGGTTCTGTCTTATTCTCCAGCCTCCTGTAATGATATTGGGTTTTGGTTTTGTCTGTTTTGTGAATTATTGATTTCTGCCGCTTTTGTCCTGTGTTTGTTTAACTTCTTGACTTTTTGGTTTTTCCTCCTTTTTTCTGTGTATCACCAGTGTTGTATTAGTCTCGTCAGCCTTGTTGTGTTCCCTTTGTTTCTTCCACCAATCAGCTTTTAGCCTGCCCACCGATGTCTTGTTGTCTTATTAGTTTCTTGTGTATTTATAGTTCTGTCTTTTGTTGGTTTGTCTTTCTTTGCTTCGTTGCTCCTTGGAGCTGAACCTCGACAAGACTAAGCTGCTCTTCTTTCCAGGGAAGGCATCTCCCATCCATGGCCTCTCCATCACCACTGAGAAGTCTGTTGTGTCCCCTCGGACTGCAAGGAACATAGATACCAGCTGGTCATGCACTATCATGGGTCGGGGGTTTATTCTCCACAACATCAGAAGGATAAGTTAGTTCCTGATTTAAGATATGGTCAAACCATGCATCCCAGTCCATCCACTACGCTGCACTACAGCCAACCAGCTTGCTATTTCCTCACTACAAGAGGGTGTTTCTTTCTGTCTTATTAGTTCTAAATTAATTAGTTGAAGCAGTTCAGCATATCTGAAGAAGTTGATGTACTTACATGATTCTTGGCTGAATGCACTTATTGTAAGTGGCTTTCAATAAAAATGTCAGCTATATAAATGTAACATAACTAACTCTAGAGGACTTTTATTAACAAATTAATGATAAAAGGTAACAGACATGATAATGTAGTTGAGGTACCACGGGCCTGCCGAATGGTAAAACTTCATACAGTTTAAAAGTCAGTCACATTGGCAGGTACAAATGTCACGTAAACCCAGCTTGCTGTGTTTAGTGTTCTATTGTGGTTGTGTCGATACTTGCGGTTCAAACATTCATGTCTTCAGAGGAAACATGACATCTGATCAAGAATAGCTGGCTCTGAGGAACAACAACTTGAATGTGGTTTTTGACAATAAAATAGAAAGGACCTCTTAATTCCCTTTAAACCAACTGATGGAAACACATCTCATGGGTCTCAGAACTTCACAACTTTGCAAAATGTCACAACAAGTAATATGTGTTTGTAACAGTTGTACCAAGACAAAGCTGTCAAAGAATGCTGTAGTTTATGGTGAACATTATTCCGTGTGTGTGCGCGCGTGCGTACAGGAGTCAATGCATCTGTCTTTCATTACCATGTTAACTGCACCCCCCACACACCTCTATCTATTTATCTGTGCCTCTCTTTCATCAGCCCATCCTCCTACACTGTTAAGACGGTAAAGTAGGAGAGACTCCAGGAAGAGGTGAGTGAGAGGTCACTATGTGAGAGTGTCACATCTAATTGGTATAAGGGGATGAAGGTCAGGAGAGGAAGAGGAGGGGAAAAAAGCAGGAGAGGAAAAAAGGGGACGAGGTTAATGGGTAGAAGAAGAGAAGAGTGTGCAGAGAGGAGAGAAAAGGGTACAAATAGAGTAGTAAAAGGGGCAGGCATGAGAGGAGAACATAGGAAGGAGAATAACAAAGACAGGAAAAGAAGGGGGAAGGAGGGGGAAGAAGGCCAACAGTGAGGGCAGAGTGGCGTTAATCTTGGTTGACAGACATTTCCGCAAGTCTGACAGGGGGAGGTCAAAGGTGATGAGATGGCTACAAACACACACATTCTATCAACGCTCTCTACCTAACTTCCCTTTGTGTATGGCCCTGTCTCTACTCACTCTTCCACCATGTGTTGTTGCTGTGTGCAAGACGTTACATATGCTTCCTTCATATCTTTATGTACACTGTGTGTACAAGACATGAATGAATCAAATACCCAAGCCGGTGATTCTTTTTAACATCAAATTGTATCTTTCATTCTTAAAACTTTGGGCTCTATTTTCCTGACGGCACAAAGCCAGCCAATGGCTTTGTGCTGGTTGTGTGTTTGGTCATTTCCTGGCTCCAAACAAACCCCCTTGCACCGGGGTGGGTGGAGTGGTGTGGCTGAGGTTCTGTTTATTGAGGAGAGACAGTACAGGGCTATTTTTGGGGCTCATTTTAACATCAAATTTGCTATTGCATTTCCACACATTTTGACCACCTCTTATAACAAGCATAGCTGTAGTTGGCAGAGATGTGTGAAAACAGACCTCTCAAAAATCACAAAATAATAACCTTTCATGTATGGTGAGTCCAGTTGAATAAACAATGTTTCATATTAATGATGTCATGCAGCGTAACTTGATTAATCATTTACATCTCCTGACATGGTGACAGGATTGGTCAGGACCAGAAATGGAGGTTCAGTGTTTTTCTACACACCAGACAAATACGCTGCCACACACACATTCCAAGTCTAACTGGTAAATAATTAGCATTGTAAAATGGGTAGTTAAAAATCAAGCAATCTGATAACGGTGATATAATTCCCACATCCCACTGCTATGACTTCTAATTCCTTTGCACTTGCAGTATTCAGTAGTCAAATAAAATAATTTGACTAATATGTTGTCATGGTTGCTTAGCGACGGTGTCACAGGGGGTCACGTCTACCAACACAGAACAGGTTACAAAGTAACAAAGTTAGTTACCTAAAACCTGCTTCAAAATAGAAACACTGAAGTTTAATCTTTATGGAGGAGTAGATTGAGCAGCGCACATCTCCAGAAAAAAAATCCACCTGCTAAATAACAAAGTGGAGGTTCCACAATGTTGCCATAATATGGAAGCAAGCAGGAAGGCAGCAGAAATAAACCTCTGCCTCCGCAGCACCATGATCCAGAGCCATCGGCAACACAAACTGGGACCCGAGAAAGTGGGGCAACATCCTTGCCACCCCAAGCAACACACCTCCACAAGCACAAGCAGTTATTAAAGTCCTCCTACTGGCACTGGACAGTTTTCAGGTGTTGCACAATAAATGGCAACATACAAATAATGTAAATAAAGAGTCAAATTATTAAATCAATTAAACGCTAGCCTGTGATGAAAAAAGATACATGCTAGCCGCTAATGTAAGTTCCATAGTAGCGCCATTCTATAGCAACTGCCTTGGTATATGCAGGCAGCCAGCACAAGAGGCCCTATTTTGTTGTGCACATTATTATTTATTAATAAAAAACTATTTAAAATGGAACTTTTATATGGAAATATGATGACCATTTTAGAAAAGCAATAGCTGACTTCAGTCCATGATGTGTTGTGATTATATCAGTTGCACTTCTGGTTACAATATCAGATTTTGCTATGAATTGCTATAATGGATCTGAGCGTGGATAAGTGTTTGGAAGAGATGGACAGGATAGAGGAGTAAGATCAAAAAACAAAGGAGAGGTGCTTAAATTAATGAGAGAAGTTGAAGAGCTGGAAAGTTAAGAAACGAAGCTGGGGCCAATAAACACTGTGGTCCGTTCAGTGTCTTCAGACCTGATCATCCGCCTGGACCACAACGGTCCGGAGTCGGCTCCATCATCCAGTACTGCTGGGGTGACGTATTTTAGTAGGCTAACCCAGAGATTTAGCATCACACCGGTTCCCTTGACAAATTGCCAAAGGGATTCTTCCATTGGATTTTGGATTATTACAGAAAATAAACTCTGTGGCAAACCCAAGTTGATGATTTGTACATGTCTTCAGCAAGATAATCACCACAACTGAACACCACTTTTATGATTTTCGAACCGTGAATGCAATCGGCAGAAGTAAAAAGCTATCATTAGGCTATAAATGCTAACTCATGGTAGGCTTTAGGAGTCAGTCCTGCCCACTCTTCTTCTGTCCTCCGTGTTGGATGAGCACACAAACCGATAACTAACATTCACGTCTGAGAGGCTTTAATAATGTCAAGGCAACGAGGTAACGCTGACCTGTCTTTACTTGCATGTCTTGAGACATCCTGTTTCTCTCAGTACAGATGTTTTTGTGGGACTGAATTGACAGTTAAGTATATATACCCAAGCACAAAGCCATCATCAAAACCTGGTATAAATGAATAGTTTGTTATGAATCTTACAAACTATGCTTCTCCAGGAATTTACACAAACAGATGGAGGCAGACCTTCCTCTTGCTATGTTGTTCATCTCTAGCGATATCCTTTATGTTTCAGTGCTGAGCGGTCTACACTGGAAGAAAATGAAATAATTGGCCACAGCTAGAGGAAAGTGAGCATAACAGTTGCTGATGGTAGTAGATAGATTCAAAAGTTTAGAGTCACCTCTATATTGATATTTTAACAGAGACAAAAAGAGTATCATTCAGACAGCAAATAGTTTTGGCCCCAACAGAAGACAAATTAAATGATTGAAATTACATTGTTTGGTAGAAAAAGTATTATTTGTTATCAATTAATACTGTTGTAGCTGTGTGTTTATTTTATAAAACCTTGCCAGATATATGTAGTAACTGTTTAATAAAAGCAGTAAGCCACGAGGGACTGCTTTACAATTCCTTTACACAGTGACTTTAGCTCACGTCGGGCCGGAGCTGTACTTATAGCTGAAGTAGAGCAGCTGTCCCCACAAGCTGTGATGGATCAGGATGGCCTTTTTATTTAAAGCAAAAACACCAAACTCCACATCGGTCCCATCTGACAACATGGTTGGTAGTTGCATTGCACACAAAAGCATACAAGGATACTGAACATACCCTTTTTAATAGCCTCAGTAAATAACAATAGACATAGGCAGATAGTAACAAAGGATGCCCCCCCCCATATAATGCCCCAACATGGGCCTGGTTTGAGCTGCCACAGGTGCTTAAATTAGTTGCTCACATTCACATGCACTTGTACCCCGGATTTACGTTTGCCTAACCCTGCACCCAGTTTCCCCAGTGGCCCTGATTGTACAAACAAAAACATTTAGAAAAAAAGAGTAAGATAGAAATCATTCTCCCTCTATATATGCAACCATATAGCTTTGTGAACACACTACCTCTGGATCAGACAGTGTCTCTCCTGACTCCTCACTCCTCCTCCACAACTCCTGGAACAAGAGGACCAACTGGACCACTCTCCCCACCACTGAAACACCTCCTGGGAGAAAATATACAACGGTCAGTAAAAGCCCCCTGATCTGGCGTGTCATTTCCACTAGGGAGAGGTGTGACACGACACATGGGAGTGTGGCAGGAAACTCTTCAGAGGCATGTCAGCCTGTCCCTCGACACAAGGGCTCTATCTTGTGTCGAGCACATGGCTCTATCTGCAGAGATGAAGAGGCTCACATATTACAGTCAGACACAATTTACAGTTACGTTAAATGTCAAAAGTGAGGCAGAAGAGATGAAAGTGTGTATGAGTGTGTATGAGTGTGATAACGGTACCTTGTTGCTTGTCTGTTTGACATTCTGCCCTCCAAAGCTGTGTGACTGTAGATGGGTGGTACGCTGCTCCAACCTCCCTTCACTTCTGTCCTGGCAGACACACACCACAAACACACACACGGACACATGAACATGGATCATTTTTACTCTGTGACCCCCCATGTATAAGGGGGATGTGCTGATATCTATATCTATATCTGTCCATGTGGATATGGATACCTTAAAATGTGAAAGGAATCTGGATTTAGTTCAGCTGACCCTTTAATATAAAGTAACTTTACCTAAGCAACTAAAGGTTGTATCTGCGGTTTTATTTGCTAGCACATTATTAATGTATCTCTCCGAGTACAACTTTGCAGAAGAGACATTCTGTGTTTGGGATTTAAAAAGAACAGGTCTATCTATTTGCAGCCTGAACACCTATACAACAAAATTACATTATCAATTATGTTTCCAGGGAAACATATTTCTTTCGGATTACAATTGTTTTTGACGTTGCCTTTCACAAATACCTTTCTAATCATAGTCGATGTAGAGAGGGGGTCCGCATGGATAACACATCCATGCGGACCCCCTCAAACAAACACAGGACTTTCACCCAGGTGGTTGTGTCCCGGGTGAAACATAGTTAGCGTCTACAGATTAAATGAAATACTCTATGCAGGTTTGTTTGTCTTAAGGAAATGATCCGATGCTCTCTGAAAGGATGCATTAATCAGTCTTGCACTGATCAGTATTTAACTTTTAGGATTGGCTACTATACTGAAAACCACGAGTATAAATGCTGCATAACTTAAGATTGGTTCATTGAGTCATCAGTTAAACATCTGTTTCTAGCCAAATGAGAACATGAAGGAGAGGTTCATCACTAGAATCAGTAAACATATGTACATCCAGGTATAAATCAAAGTAAATGTAGTGTGTGTGAAATTTGAGCTAATGTAAAATTCTAAATCTGCCCAATGTCAAGCTGGATGAGGAGACTTGGTTTGCAATGTATCAGAATGATGTGATCTGCTTAGTCTCAGGAAGGTGGAATATTTGAATCCCTCAACCCAACAAAACACACACACACACACACACACACACGCACACACACACACACACACACACGCACACACACACACACACACACACACAGACAACTATGTTGTCTCAACAGGGTCCTAAACAAGCCCACACAGGCTCCTTACTCTGTCACATTACCCTCTGGCTAATTCAACACACAAACACACACATCTCTATAGTGTGTGTTTGGGGGATATGTGTATGATTGGAGAGCTGAAAATAGACAGCAATAGTTGCTTACTGTAAAAGTTCAAAGACACGGTCATGTGTGGTGGGAGGATGCATTGCAGCAGTGCCGGTGCATGGTTATGGCTGAGTTATGGCTCAGTGAGCATCACCTGTGCAGAGTGTTTGTTGGATTGGAAACAGCCTCTGTAAAAGAGGTCAACACAAAAAGAATACTAACCCCTCTCCGGTGTGAGGGGGTGTGGTTTGAGGATTAGGGTGGCGAAGGAAACTCTTCCAAGATAACCTGTAATGTACCATATTCCTTTCAATGTACGCTCACTACAGCCGTCTCATGCCCTGTGTTCACATGTACTATTCAAATCAACATAAACATATCCACATAGTACGTTTCTGAATCAACTATTGACAGTGTTGCAAAGCTCAATCACACAACACTTTGAACTAGTTGAAAGTGCTGAGTACAGCCTCGCAGATATCAGCAAGGTCCATATTATCAGCAAATATTAGCTGTATTGCTGTTTATGGTCATATAGAAACAGTGTCATTTTTTTTTTCCTGACATGTTTAATTTTCATCTGTAAAATGTCCTGCACAGTATGTATCTTGGTCATTATTCTGTAATAAACTAATTTAAAGTCCCAGTGAAACAGAAGCAGAGCGTCTTCTGCACTGTGACGTGTTCACCAGTGGAACTCAATATTTGAATGGTGTTTAAGAGGGCTTTGAATCAATATTTGAATGGTGTTTAAGAGGGCTTTGAATCAATATTTGAATGGTGTACAAGAGGGCTTTGAATCAATATTTGAATGGTGTACAAGAGGGCTTTGAATCAATATTTGAATGGTGTACAAGAGGGCTTTGAATCAATATTTGAATGGTGTACAAGAGGGCTTTGAATCAATATTTGAATGGTGTACAAGAGGGCTTTGAATCAATATTTGAATGGTGTACAAGAGGGCTTTGAATCAATATTTGAATGGTGTACAAGAGGGCTTTGAATCAATATTTGAATGGTGTTTAAGAGGGCTTTGAATCAATATTTGAATGGTGTACAAGAGGGCTTTGAATCAATATTTGAATGGTGTACAAGAGGGCTTTGAATCAATATTTGAATGGTGTACAAGAGGGCTTTGAATCAAATCCTTTGTGTTTGATTGGGCCGCTAAAACGTGGGTGGGCTTAGAATGTCGTGTGATATGGTGCTATGGTGAGGACTGTGGCTCCAACGATTGCAGATTGATTTGTGGATGGATGTCATGATATTATTGATTTTAATGTGTTTAAAGGTGCTAAATTCCTAATTCTGAGCATATCTATGATTAAGGTATTGCCTCCACACGGCTCTCAATATGGCAACGGCTGAGCTGGGGCTAAAAGCTGAAGTTGGTCGGGACGGCAACCACTGTATGAGCGCACTGCAGTGCAGAAGCCACTAGCTAAACAGTGGGGCACAACACAGACTCACATACACTCACATACACTCACATGCACTCTCATGCACTCTCATGCACTCTCATGCACTCTCATGCACGTGCGGCCGGACCGGTTTTCCAAAGCATAGAGACTCAGATTACAACACAGAGGGACAGCTACTTCATTCTCTGCTCAGGTAGACATTAGTCCACTATAACTGAAATAAGTTATAATTTAGCACCTTTACACCTATAATTAATTATTATTATTATTATTATTAATAATAATAAAAACACCTTTTTGTATAAAGGCTGATACATTGTTATTAGATTTTCATCTCAAATATTGGTGCCATAAAAATATTATTTTAGTCAGGCTCCAATATGGAGTCCACTTTGATTGTTAAGGTGCAAGGTCATGAATACATATGTAAAAATGTTGATGTCTCTGAAATGTAGGCCTATTAAATTTAAGCAATATTCTTAGATTCTAAAAGCATTGGGCTACTTTGCTAAAGTGGCTCTCGAATATTAAAGTTGAATCCAAAAAATGTACATACATTTCACACATATTAACACAAATACCATGTTATATAGTATGCATGTAAAGTATGCAAAGCTCTGTGCAGGGCACACAGCCTTTACCTACATAAAGTGCGCATGCAGTTGAATTAGGCAAATCATCTCTCACGTGTTGATAAGAAAACTGTTATTTCAAACTAAGAGATGGTAACAACACAATAAACTCAAGCCTTTAAATAGAAAGCATTACCTCACTGTTGCTATGGTGCATTATGTTTGAGTGTAATAATATGCAAAGACTGCTTTAGAACTGTTGGAAGACAAAGTCTTTCATTAGTCTTTGCCAACAGAGGCTTTTAGATGTCATGCCAGTTGTTGAGAGCACTACACCACTTTTTTATGTCTTTCTTTTTTTTACTGTTGCCATCAATTTTATGTGTAGTCAACTTCATCCACACAGCTCGGCTTCACATCCAGAAACCCCGCCCTCTCGCTCACTGTACAGTATGTGTTGTTGTTTTTTTCTTTCTTTCATTGGCAAGAATGAATGGGGACTGAATGATAAAAAAACAAAGCGCTAAACAGAAAAATATGTCATTTCATCTCTAGGGCCTTATTGTTCTGTCCATTCATGTGCATAGAAACCAAGCAGTGTTTATGGTTTAGAAGAAGAACTGTGAACGCTGCTAAGAAAAAGAGTCTGCAAACAATTGTTTGCACAGCCTTTGGTAATGCATCTGTTTAGAGTTTCAACCATGAGACCCCAAGACACCCAGACAGGCTGGCTGGCTGTCACCATGCGGTCCTCTTTAGTCCAACAGTTAGTCAGACTGTGGGAAGCCTTTTGGTCAGGCAGAAGATCAGTGGTCTGTCAGCCTGGTGCTCATTTAGCCCACAGGGCCACATGGTCGTTCAGTCATGTGACCCTAAGGCAGAGGGGCCGTCTGTCCTGCCATCTCCCCTGGTTTCCTCCTTACAGTTATAGCAGTTACACTTCACACTTGCCGACAAGAAAAAAGTCCAATGGATTTTTTTTATACAACAAAGATTGCTGTCGTTGAACATCTATTTTCTGTAAGGGGGGTAAGCTAGGATTAAAGCAAACTAAACAGTGAAGTACTATATGTGAACCAAAACTATCACTGAAAAAAAATGTTGCTTGTGATTGCTGACAGAACCGCTTATGATTGTTTTTCTGTTGTGGATGTTGTATCACATTGTTGAATACACAGTGTCACGTTGTAATAAGCAGTATCACGTTGTAATAAGCAGTGTCACGTTGTAATAAGCAGTATCACGTTGTAATAAGCAGTGTCACGTTGTAATAAGCAGTATCACATTGTTGAATACGCAGTGTCACGTTGTAATAAGCAGTTTCACATTGTTGAATATGCAGTGTCATGTTGTAATAAGCAGTTTCACATTGTTGAATATGCAGTGTCATGTTGTAATAAGCAGTATCACATTGTTGAATATGCAGTGTCATGTTGTAATAAGCAGTTTCACATTGTTGAATATGCAGTATCATGTTGTAATAAGCAGTATCACATTGTTAAATACGCAGTGTCACGTTGTAATAAGCAGTATCACGTTGTAATAAGCAGTATCACGTTGTAATAAGCAGTATCACGTTGTTGAATACGCAGTGTCACGTTGTAATAAGCAGTATCATGTTGTAATAAGCAGTATCACGTTGTAATAAGCAGTATCACGTTGTAATAAGCAGTATCACGTTGTTGAATACGCAGTATCACGTTGTGATAAGCAGTATCACGTTGTAATAAGCAGTATCACGTTGTAATAAGCAGTATCACGTTGTTGATAAGCAGTATCACGTTGTAATAAGCAGTATCACGTTGTAATAAGCATAAGCAGTATCACGTTGTAATAAGCAGTATCACGTTGTAATAAGCATAAGCAGTATCACGTTGTAATAAGCAGTATCACGTTGTAATAAGCAGTATCACATTGTAAGCAGTATCACGTTGTAATAAGCAGTATCACGTTGTAATAAGCAGTATCACATTGATAAGCAGTATCACATTGTAGCAGTATCACGTTGTAATAAGCAGTATCACGTTGTAATAAGCAGTATCACGTTGTAATAAGCAGTATCACGTTGTAATAAGCAGTATCACATTGTAAGCAGTATCACGTTGTAATAAGCAGTATCACGTTGTAATAAGCAGTATCACGTTGTAATAAGCAGTATCACGTTATAATAAGCAGTATCACGTTGTAATACGCAGTAAGATTATGATACATTAGTAAGTTAATGTTAGCTGTACCTTAATTATAATTTTACCTGAATGTCCAATTTACCAGTGGGCCTCAATGAGTACAGTAAGGATTGTTTTTCTCTCCCTGACAATCTCTTGCACACACTGCCAGAGTTGTGGATGTGATGACAGTACTGGAGACCCAAACACAAGTCCTTGCAGACGACATTATGTGAAAATGATGTGCAAGAAGACAACACACAAATTACAATTTTAGGATCTTAAATGAATCATAAATTATATTTGCAACAATCTGCCTGCATTATCAAACATGAATAGTCGCATGCGTTGCTTCTTTTACATCCCATGGATGAAGCGTCAACAAAGCTGCTGTCTTTAGTTGCACACCCAGAAACAAAGAGGCAAGTTGAGTTGGGGGGGCAGTACGAGAGACAGACCAAACACCCAACCACCCTCAGAAAGTATGTGGGTCCGGTTCTTAACATGAACCATACCATGGACTACAGCAGGTCATGTGCACTAGATGTGGAGAAAGGGCACAGCAGACACCATTCATAACGGACAGACTGATGTCAGCTCACTGCTGTTGGTCTGCCGTAGTGTAAATACATCTCTGATCCACGGTTTGACAAGTCCTGGCTGTTGTTCCGTTGATGCAACAGGCATCCAAACAGCCCACCAGCTGCAACTCAAGACAAGCACCAACTCTCGAGCGACGCTTGTGAAAGGATCCGTTACATCCCGGCATCCGTTCCCAGTTAGCCTGCCTCCACACACACGGTTACACCGTATGGAGAAACGCTCTACCGAAACCCCGACAACCCGGGACTGGACTTCTGCTCTCAGCCGGAGACAGAGTGATCCGGTACTACGGTGAAAACCACACGGGGCCCTTGACGGTAGTCAAGACAGAATCAAAGTGACACACTTGTGAGTACCGTCCCTCTGCTGTAGCAAACTACCCAGTACCTCCTAACTCTGTAACCGTTTTGCAAATGGATACAGCTGTGAGACGTGAACAGACGGCTGTTCCTCGAGCTAGTTACCTTAACGGGCCAGTTGTTCGTTAGCGGGAGAACCGGGACGTGTAGTAGGAGGAAAGAGCACACCGGGAGAGCTAAGCCTCCGTTACCGAACATGGTTCATTCATGTCATGGACCGACCACACTTCCCCTCCTCTTACCTCCGCTCCCCTCCTCACCCCTCTCTCTCTCTCTCTCTCTCTCTCTCTGCCCTCCTTCCTCCACCCCTTCTGATGTAGCTACGCCTTCTGGTCTTGCTCGCGCTCACTCACACGTACGCACACTACAACCTCTACTTTGGTGTTTTGAAACTCACGCCAAGTGTTCTGAACTTATTCTGAACAGTTGTCCAAGTTGCGTTACAGACTGTTGGACTAATATGGCGTGATATTTCCTCACGAGGAATAAATCGATGGAAGTGATATTTGACAAACGTTTGGTCCCTTATCTGCTGCGCGTGACCCCCTACACTCCCAGAGCCGAGGGGACGACAGCCTCCTCTTTAAGAGCACCGTGGTTCTAACAAGACTGCATGACTGCCCCTTTGTGGGCTGCAGTAGCCTGTAGGGCCGTGCTTCACAGCTTCCACAACATGTATTATTGTACTGTTGCTCATCGGCGCTTTTACTAGTACAATATTTAAATATTTGCACCTATTTTTTTTACGCACTTGTACACGTAACTGTCGCGTCTATTCGTCACCTGTCCAGCTTAGTTGTCCTCGTCCAAAGCTGTCATGTCTATTGTGTGCAAGTCCATTGTGAGAGATGCCAAACACGGAGTCAAATCCTTGCATGTGCGCGCATACTTGGCTGATTCTCATTCGTTATTCCCACTGAAGAAGTCATTTTAATGGAGGTTTTTTTTCCCCCAGACTTCCAAAAACCTTCCACACCACCTATTTTAGACAATCTCCAGATCAATAGCCTACTTACTGAGGACTTTCATCAGTGATGAATATCTGCATGCCCTCCACTAGATCACTAAAGCAGAGCTCTGCCGCCATCTAGTGGTAACAATGAACACTACATCACAGTAGCTGCCCGGTGTGAGGAGCCTACTGAATGAATGAAGAGGTGAAGTCTCCGACCAGTGACTTGGAAAGGCTGGTATGGAAGAGAAGAGAGACTCATGTAAAAATATAGTTGACCAGGCTACTCAGCCAGCACCACTCTTCTCTACCATTCCTTCTTAATGATTGGCTGTTTTTAGTATTACCCCTTCAGAAGTGTGGCTCGGATAAACAAACAGGACCCGTCTGCTCTGTTTTCTCCCTTGCCAATGCCAAACAATGCATTTAAACTAATAAAATGTATGGCTTTTCGTGCAGACATTTGTTTCAGATGCAAAGCTGTTGGAGAACAGATGTGTATTGTGCACAACCCGGTTGCCCGTGGTGCACAGCCACCCCTCTTTGAGTCGGGACCCCGGGCCCCGTTGTCAAAGCGCCTCAATTTCCCAGACTGCATGGCTTCTTATACATCCGCCATATTGCCTTCGACGAAACGCGCTGGCTGGATCGACTCGTACCCTCAACTGAAAATGTAAGTACAGAAACAATCACATTTTAAGCAAGCTAAGACTATGTCGTTTTTATGTCTGTAATTCGGTATGAATCCCCGTTTGCGTTGAAGTTTGTATTTGTTTAAACGAGGGGGAACCAGCATGTAGCTCAGCTAGGGAGACTGGTGCGTCGGGGCTTTCTCTGTTGTTGTTTTTCCCTCTGTCACAACGACAAATTACATTCACGATTCCCTCGCAATATTTCAACTATAAGCTTTTTGTATCATTACTTGTCATATTTAATATAGTCGCACGCCTGTGCAGTCTTTGTCTTCGGTCGGCTGCATACGTGCTATATATTTAGCTTATGTGCCTCTAATGGCATCGTTACGAAGAATAGCTAGCTTCAATTATAGCTAGTTAGCTTTAGCCGTGCCCCATAGATTTTACTTAAAATCTGTGCGCGGGTCTGTCTATTAACTGCAACTGATTAGCTAGTATCAATAAGATCCACAGAATCACATGTTTAAGTAGAGCTACCTCTGGTACCAGTAGTAACTGTTCACGTGGACGTTTCTACTCGTTAACAATCACAGAGAACATGGATCTAGTTTGCGTCCATTATTCTACCACATCTGGGTTTGTTTGTTTACATACACTGCTGGTTGTGGTAACGTTACAGAGCATGAACACATGAACAGTTAAGACGTCAGTTCATGTCTCCGGTTTTTAATACATTGTTCAGCATGTATGGAAAGCTACATCAGTTTTCCTACTACCAGTATTGTATATGGACTACCCCCACGTCCACCTCTTGTCCGTGAAACTAGGCGGCATGGCCACACAACCATCTGAGGATAGATTCAACATTCCGGTTCAGTGGCTCATCTTTTTGTCTTTTCTAAGGCCATCATGTAGGCATGTAACACATGGCCCATCGGGCCCAACACCCACTGTGGGTTACCCCTGGTTGACTTATATTTTGGTCAGGAATTCAAGCAATGCACCATCCAACGGTCTCAGGTGGCATTGACAAAGAGGCACTAACAATTCTTTGAATTGACAATTAAAGTGAATTGAGCATTTAGATGAATCTTGGAACCCAAGAAGATCTATCCTGGGTAATAAGGAATATTTAATTGCAGGGATTTCCCTTCGAGTTGTTTAAAGCTGTAGTAAATGATTTTACACCTTGAAAATCTAAGTTTTCAATAAAATTTGAATTAAATGTCATTAATAGAAGTAAACACGGTTTTAACATGAAAAGTCCTTTTTTGATGTCTTTCACATGTTGCTGTGTCTTGGCATTTCTTTACTTTTAGAAATCAGCACAAATACCCTATAGGGGTTAGACACAGAAAAAATGTACAATGCCATCCAATGCCATAGCCAAATTAGCCATACATTTAACAGGGACCCTATGTTTTTGAGTTCCCTGCCAGATAGGAAAGTAACCCCCTTATAAACATTCGTGGCTGCAAGATCATTTCCTCTGGTGATGTATTTTTTCATTTTCTTAACAATTTATAAACAAATCTGTGTTCATGAAAGAATGACAGTTGCAATGGACGGAGTATTTTATGTATGTATTTTATATTTATATAGGTGAATTAAAATGTATTAGAAAAGTAGTTATGCTTTAAAAAAGAGATGGATCAAAAGTAATGATAAAGAACGGCATTGTCAAATTTAGATCTAATCTTCTAAAATATGAACTGCTTGAAGCAGGTTGGTGTTGCTCACCAATAGAGTTTATTTGAAAAAATAAGTTTTTAGCGTACTGTAATGTTTACAGTTAAAAATTAAACCTGGATGAGAAATTAAACAGACTGAAACTGTCTTCTGTTTATTTCACAGTAATTTAATTTAGCCTATTAACTACATTTTGCATTTATTGTGTTTAGATGGGAATACACTGGACCTGTCTTAATTGATATGAACAGAAGGAGAAGCACTCAGCAGAGTGCCCTTTATGCAGAGCAGTTTCATTTTCAAAGGCAGACTTCTTTTTAGTTCTTTTTGTTTCCTCTGCAGGGTTTTAGCTCTCCAAAGAGAACCAACTCATTAACAATCAATCAAATCACAGCAGACATTGTGCGATAACAAGGTAAATCAAAGCATTAAAGAAGTAGCCCAAATCAACTGCCAGGGTGCACACATAATGTCTTTGGTCCAAAAGAAAGGAAAAAGGGAGTACGGCAGCATATATAGGGTTCTTTTCAATCCTTCCTCGCGTCCTCTCTCCTTCTGTGACCTGGACATTGTCCCCCTCCGCCACCATAGAGGATCTTCCAATCCCTTAAATGAATCTTGAGCAGCTCAAAGCAAGGAAACAGTTGTATCCTTTGTGAAAGGCTTGTTCGCAACCGCGACATAAAATAAGCGTGACACCTAGCTAGAATAATCTCAAACCATGGCGGGACTCTACAATTGTAACTTTTCCTTTTGTATTCATAAGTTATAGTTATTTATGATGATCAAAAGCGTGATTTAACGTTCATGTCCGAGGGGCAGAGTAGCGTTTGTATTGGCCTCGTAAGGCTCTGTTCTAACTGCGGTCCTCAATGAAGTTTTCACTTTGATGTTGTTTGTATGTTTACAAGTGCAAACAGCTGCTGTCGTCAAATAATCGTATCAATAGGAACATCATTTTGTATTCAGCACTAATTATCTGTATTTCATGCCGTGTAAATGGACAGGAGTGTGGCTAGATAGATGGATATATAGAGATATGACATCACAGCATTCTTGTCACATTATGCTGAGCTGTGAATTGAATTGAAAGTAAATATAGAATTTTTAATGAACACCGTTATGCTCATCTGACAGAGATCATAAAATACAGCAGTATAACAACGAGATGGCCAGATGAACTAGCTGCGCCACACGTCATTGCTATAGTCATCTTTAGTGGTTATTTTCCTAAAAACACAATTCAAATGATGAGGAAATAAATAATTATATTTATATTTAATTATTTGCTTTGGTGGGCATTGGTAGCTTTAATGATGTATTACAAGCTGCTTAGAGCTAGTGTGAGGAAGTTAAACAGTTTATAAATCCTTCTGTGATATCTATTTAATATCCCTGTGAAATACTAGTTTCACCAGAAACAGCCCATATATATTACGGCGCCTTTAAAACCAGGAAAAGACGGCACTAAGAATTAAACTCTGGAGGTAGAGAGGCTTGTCCATTAATTGAAGAGTTTGTGGTTCTATTTCCCCGTCCCTATGTTTTACAGGAATACTTCACCTTTAGAATGACCATTTGTAACCTCTTTCAATTACATCTGCTCCTGTTACCTTGAATTATTGAAGAAAATTTAGTTTTTCTCAGATGCCTCCATTGTGATTGAAGAATCTGAAAACAGAGAAAAGTCTTGATGAATTCAAGTAAATGGATACCAGGTTTAAAAACAACAAAACTATAAAAACTCAACTCGTGCAGTATAATCCATGTTTTTTGGTAGAAAAGGGCTAAAATTGATGTCCATTTCCCTATTTTTGCAACCACAATTCACTACTTGTAATTAGGGATGCACTGATACCAATATTAGGTGTAGAGTTCGATATTGTGCTCATGTTTTCGTACTCGTACTTTAGGGATGTAACGGTACACAAACTTCACGGTTTGGTACGTATCTCTGTGTTTGGGTCACGGTTTGGTACGTATCTCTGTGTTTGGGTCACGGTTTGGTACGTATCTCTGTGTTTGGGTCACGGTTTGGTACGTATCTCTGTGTTTGGGTCACGGTTTGGTACGTATCTCTGTGTTTGGGTCACGGTTTGGTACCTATCTCTGTGTTTGGGTCACGGTTTGGTACCTATCTCTGTGTTTGGGTCACGGTTTGGTACGTATCTCTGTGTTTGGGTCACGGTTTGGTACGTATCTCTGTGTTTGGGCCACGGTTTGGTACGTATCTCTGTGTTTGGGCCACGGTTTGGTACGTATCTCTGTGTTTGGGTCACGGTTTGGTACGTATCTCTGTGTTTGGGTCACGGTTTGGTACCTATCTCTGTGTTTGGGTCACGGTTTGGTACCTATCTCTGTGTTTGGGTCACGGTTTGGTACCTATCTCTGTGTTTGGGTCACGGTTTGGGACCTATCTCTGTGTTTGGGTCACGGTTTGGTACCTATCTCTGTGTTTGGGTCACGGTTTGGTACCTATCTCTGTGTTTGGGTCACGGTTTGGTACGTTTTTGGTGCAATAGGGAACAAAAGAAAATGCAGAAAATGACTTTGTTCATTTTTTTGAAAATTATTTGTCCATTGGCCATAACTCTGACTTTAACAGGTAAGGCATTCAAATACTGGCATATTGTCAATAATAGATGAATAAATAATAGAAATAATAGAAATGTCTGTAATGTAAATGTTAAGTGTTTCTGATTCTGCAGTGCTCCATCAAAAGACGTAGATTGTTGATACTTCCTGAAGTGGGCGGCACCGGTTGCCTCTTTAAACGGGGCGGGCACAACTCTCATTGTAGCAGAGCTCCATCACTTCAACCATATGCTTTAAATCTGTATTGTCTTTGATCACACGTGTTCGGATATACGCAGCGGTAGTGCTGGATGGTACACGGTTTCCTCCGGTATACTCTTTATAATTTTCCATACAATATACATTTTCATATACTGCCATACTGTAGAATGAAGAAGAAGAAGAACACTGGTCGGGAAAATTGTGAGCGCATTGAGAGGGGACCCTATTACCTGCATCTCACTTTGTAACACAACAATTAATAACCCATGACTAACTCTGTTTAACAGCGTAAAACACCATGAAAAACATAAATTTGTGACATGTAAACAATGTCTAAACTTGTATGCATTTACAAATTTACACCGCCAAACGGCATGCTGGGTAATGGTACAGCTGACAACTTGTAGCTCAACAGTTAAACAGCAACATTATTTATTGTTGTGTACTTTATACCGTAACCACCACATTTTTATACAGTGATACATATTTTTGGTCATCTGGCCCAACATTGCGCAGCGATCCTCTAAAGCCGTAGTTAAGTTGGTCCAGTGTGACTCAGTGAGAGGCTGCCTGGGCGCTGTGGAGAGAAGGTCTCGCCTCAGGCCGCTTTCCTTCCGCTAATCCACATATTCTGGTGATGCCATCGTAAATAAAAACATT
The DNA here is from genome assembly GCA_016806645.1 of Ophiodon elongatus. NCBI lineage: Eukaryota > Metazoa > Chordata > Actinopteri > Perciformes > Hexagrammidae > Ophiodon > Ophiodon elongatus. The sequence continues at coordinate 31,247 of JACSYO010001785.1, read as the reverse complement.
TAAGGGTATCCACAGATATACCGTTTATCATTCCGCATACAGTTTGACACTAATCCAACTATCATGCAAATCCACTGTTACAGCGGACAGCAACTGCTGTGCTTCAGAATGTCTGTCCTTCGTGTGCAAATAGTACACACTATGGCAATGTGATGTTAACCTCTGGTCAATTGAGCCAAACGAGCCGCCCAGTACATGTACACAAACGGGTTGATTTGATTTGATTGACTTGATCTACCGTAGAAAAAAATATCCAATAACTTACAAATGTCTCTTTCCCAATGTAAGTCTGGGAAAAGGTATTTCTAGGCCTCATGCAATCATGTGACGGAACCTAAAATTGTAATTCCACCATTTGGCCACTATGTAAAATTAGCTTCACAGCCCGGCGCTCTTCCTGGGGACCTGGGTAGCCCCAAAGTTAGCCACAGCTCCGGCTGGGGTGCACTTAAGGTGGGCTGAGCTAAAGTGATCCAGCACTATTCTCCTGTAAAGGACAAGCCACTCCTCTGAAAGACTGTTAGTATCAGGAAAACACATTGTTGAAAGATACAATGTCAGCGACCGCATCATGTTGTGTATTTAATTTGTTAAAGTGAGGAACATCCAATGAAAATATAACGTGTTTTCAAAGTTGTTGTTGTTAAAACTGTAATGGTATTATTAAGTACTAAAATATGTACGCTCTATCGGCAACTACTCAAATGTAAGTACCTGGACTCGGTCTGAAACAAAAAGTAATCATTACATCTTAGATTTGCAAGAAAGTGTGATTTAGTTGTTTTGTGTTTCAGTGCTGCAGTGATGACTCAGACCGTTCAGACCAACGGGGTCCAGCCCCTCAGTAAGACCTGGGAGCTGAGTCTGTACGAGCTGCAGAGAACTCCACAGGTAACAATTCATAGTATTTCACTTCATTCAAGGAAGTGTCTTATCACAATCCTAATGACAGCCCTTTATCCATCACACACCATGTTGACATGTGTTTCTGGCATACAAATACCTAAGGAAGGTATTTCAGGGGGGGAAAGAATAGTATGTTCTATTAATGTATGCAGATTTATGTCATAAAAGCGATACTTCTGAATCGATTCACAACTTCCAAAAATCTATTTACATTTTTTTTTTTCGTTTTTACCAAAGAACCAAGATACTGATGGACAGTAATCCTTCACACTAGGACTTTCAATTAATATTCTAAATTCAAGTATGAATGGGGAAAAATTACATTTGAATATGGAAATATATTTCTGATTTTGATAGATAAAAAGCAGCACTACCGTGGACAAAAGAACCTGAATCAGTTTTACAGTGTTATTTTGACTACAATTTATTTCGGAAATTGGCCAGTTTCTAAGAAATATAATTTTATTACATTTTTTAACGGGCAGCATTTACATTTTTTGTATAACTTGATCTTGTTATTCTTGAAGTCACTGATAATTGAGAAATACTAATACATCTGAAGAACAAGTGATTTTGCGAGTTTAGTATGAATAAATGTTACCGTTTGCCTTTGTGTGTTTACATTTCAATCTGTTTTATTTTTCTAATTCTTTAATGGTAATCCCACTTTACTCTGCTTTCATGTCATTATTTGCCACACTGCCTGTATTGGTGCACATTGGACTGGTGTAGATCTTTAAACTGGAAGACCCCTGTGTACTGAATCACACCCCTAATGAGTCCCTATGAGTTGATGGGATAACTTTCCCTGTAACACAGCTCCTGAAAATAGAGCATTGAGGTGTGAAATATCTAAAATGATGACTCTTCAGTTGCTAGGGTTATAAGATTTTGAGGACCGTAACCTGAGATCATCAACAGACCGTGGACCGTTCCACATCGATGTATCTTTGTGTGTACTAACCTTCATTTCGATCTGTTTCATACTGGCACAGGAGGCCATAACAGATGGACTGGAGATAGCAGTGTCGCCCAGGTCCCTGCACAGCGAGCTAATGTGTCCCATCTGTCTGGACATGTTGAAGAACACAATGACCACCAAAGAGTGTCTGCACCGCTTCTGTGCTGATTGTATCATCACAGCTTTAAGATCAGGGTGAGTTTGACCACGCAGTAGGAAGCATTGTTGTTTGATGGGTATGTCCTAAAATCTGTACTCTCATGCCCAACTGTACATTGAAAGCATTCTCAGTGTTTCCCACAGGATCTTGTGAGGCTGTGGTGGGTTGACCATAGACCCTCTACGGGGTAGGCATCCCGTCGAAGTGTAAAAATATTTTGGTTCATTATGAAACTTGGGCAGGACAAATTAGATTTTGGCAGGCTGCCACAATCTAGGTAATTAAAGGGAAACCATTAAATTGTTCATACTGTCCATTCTGGTAATTAAGAGATCTCTTGTTAAAGCAATTTTAGTGTAAATGATAGGAGATAAACCGTCCTTTGTGCAAATTATTAGAAATAATGTTTACACAGAACGAGGACTATAGATTTTGTATCTGATCACATTTAAGTTGCTTTAGAAATGGATGTTCTCACAGCCAATAGGAATAATTACAGAAAGCAAGTAGAATGATCCACTCAGTAGAGAGCAGATGTGTCTGCAACAACCACTGCTGTATTGTCATTGAATAATTACAACCCACTATTAGAAACCCCCGGTCTAGACACCAGGCGTCGTACAACACACTTCATCCAAACTCAAGAACAAGCAGCCTGAATGCAGGGAATTGGCCCAAGTCATCGTAGAAGACACATCATACAATATTGGCTTAGTTTGAAAATAAAGGAAAGAAGAAAGCACTCGAAACAAAGCAGATCGTCACACAGCAGTAAAGTACAGTAACTGGCTCTTCATCACACAGAAGCCCGACTGCTTCTGTAACTAATGAAGTCCAGTTCACTGACATAACACAACAAAGCTCAGCAGCGTGGAACAACACTATCACAGCAGCAATAAAAGCACAACGGTCGTGTTACACTCAACGGGACTGTGTAACAGTCCAGTTAAACTTACAACAGAAGAAACCAGGTTATAGACACACTGGCCTATCTCTGCCCAGACAAAGCCTCGTACTTCAGACCGCTTCGGAGCTGTTAGCGGGTTCTTTCGGACTTTTAATGCGGAATGTCTCCGGTTTAGGACCGAGGACCTCTTGATTGCACTCTCTTGGCAAGTCAAGGGACAAACAAATCCTCCGATTTGTTCTTCAGATTTGTAGGCGGAGTTTCTCTAAGCCTAGAGCCACCGTACCGCTCTAGCGGCGAGTTAACCGGCGCTGATTCTCGTCTGGCGGCGGAGAAAACAGCAAATGTTGACCTTGAAGAATCTGGGTATTACGTAATCTTCCTTCTGCTGGTTAACGTTGCAGAGCACGGGGAGAGTTATCTGTTTCCTCTTTTGGGATCCAAAACAGTCTGTGGTTCGTCCAGTAAAGTTAAGACTACCAGCTGGGAGCTTTTCTTTTAAAAGCACCAACGTTGTTTCACCTCCTTTTATCCGAATCGAGTCGGATGGAACCGCGGACGGAGAAGGTATGCGCTGATGTCCATAGTCTCTGTGACGTCAGGGCCGTGTCACAGGGACTCCCTGGGGTTGCCATGGCCCTCATCCAATGAGCCACCAGTGTTGCGGTTTGAACCAAATCTGACACACAGGTGAGATTTAATGCCTGATGGGGGTTAGCTTGGTCTAAACAAGTTTATGATTTCGAAATGACACGTAGGCCCGATGTCTTTGTTGTAACCACATGGTCAAGTCCAACACTGGTAGTTCTGCAATCTATTAGTTACCCAAACACACGGTACAAAACCGTTAAAGTAAGCCAATATCAATTGGTGATATTACGCAACTAACTATAATACACTTCATACAATCTGGCCAAAAACTTAATGAAACTCACCAAGCTGTCTGCCCGCTTAGCATAGGCTACGTTGTGGTGAGGTACAGCAGTGTGTGCACTGGCAGTTCCACCAAACACACCATTCAAAACAATAAGAGTGTATGTCCAGCAGCAGTATGTCTATGGTAGGTCCGATTGCTATTATCCAAATCAGCGTCCATTCCAGACCTACCACGCTGATTTATTCCCCAGTGTGGGCTCGGAGTAGCAGATGACGGCTCAGAGATGCACTCAGCTGTGTTATCACTAGCAGCCAGGGGCCGGTTAAGAGTAGTAAGTGTGGAGTCAGCTGGCGGTAAATACAAGTTGTCGTGGGAAAGTGTGAGTCACCGCAACCATGAGAGGTCCATAAGCATGCAGCCACAACTAGACAACCAAAACAGTATGCAGTCTGCTGCAGCCCAATGCAAAATTAGCAGTGGACAGACACAGAGGTACTCACTCACTCACTCACTCACTCACTCACTCACTCACTCACTCACTCACTCACTCACTCGTGGACGCACACAAGTGACCAACCGCATGATCCTTCTGGTTGAGACAATAATAACAATGTTTTCTATATACATAGGGGCATGTGAGTATTGAAATGAAATGTGAACCTACTCTTAAAATAATATAAGCAGGTCTACTCACCTCTTCACATATTGGCTCTGGAGTAGCAACTGTCCTCAAGCATTAAGTCGTTGCAAATAACATGGTATTTCACTGTATGTCATCAACACATCTCATGAGCCTAGACATGCACTCACTGGATAGTCAGCGTCTCTTCTGACCATAAACTCTCCAACAGGGTGCTGACTAAATGCCAGAGAAAAGCTTTCTGTATATCAGTGAGGCATAGTCTTGCAATGTGTGCACTAAAGAACCCAAATGTAGCCTCAGGACCTAGGGACACTAGTCAAAGCCAGGTTTGACTAGTGGTTCACAAGCTCTAATTTTAAGGTTGAGCGTGTAGGATTAAGGGGGGGGGTCTATTGGTTGGCTGAAATATAATTTCTATAACTATGTTTTCATTGGTGTATAATCACCTGAAACTGAGAAAGAATGAGCCATTTGTGTGCGTAGCTGGAGGCCACCGTAGTCTCTACAGGAGGAGTAAGCATGGGGATCCAGTTGGTTTCACTTTGCCACCTCACCGCTAGATGCTCTAAATCTTAGACACTGCTCCTTTAAACATACCTAGACAGAAATGATAGTGCATTTGAAATGTGTTGCATTAATAATAGTCCACATTGTTGCATTGGCACTGTTGAATGTTTTGAAACGTCTGTCTGTCTTCCCAGTAATAAAGAGTGTCCTACCTGTCGCAAGAAGCTGGTGTCCAAGAGGTCGCTGCGTCCAGACCCTAATTTTGATGCTCTGATTAGTAAGTAACTATAAGAATGTCATGGAAATTCTGTCAAACCACCAGAAGCTAGAGGCCCTAACGGTGCTGGGACTAACGGCTTGGGATGATCTAAAAGTAAAAGGAGATTGGCACACGCTTCAGAACTGGTGATTAATGCCATGTTCTTTCTTGAGCGGGCTCCAAAGCATCCCCAAACACACCGGGGTTGGGATTAAGTTCCTTTAATGACCAATAGAACCTCAGAGAGCAACATCACGTATGATTAGTGTTCTCTAGCGCCACGTAGTGGACACAGAAGGTGTTACAGAATTTGCAATGCTTCGTTTCCAGCTCCACACACTTTTAGACCAAACCTTTCCAACAAAGCCTATTCACAAAAACTCCATTCCCTCATAAGTACATATGTATGCAGGACATAGGATAGGACATAGGATAGCCTTCAAACTAAGACCCTTAGCCCAAATACCTTCTTTGGATACTTTGAACATGTGGAGACTTTAGGGGCATCCACACAGCTAGTTCTCATTTGAGACACCAGACCAGGGGCCACTAATAGGCGGACCGCGGTCCGGGTCCGGACGCTGTTGTATCTGGACCCTAGACTTATAACCGATAGATAATTGAGAATTATTCAATTTTGACGGAGCACCTTTATTTTAACTGGCTAACCTTTACGGCACTCGTTCAGCAGTCCAGGAAACACACCGACCAATTACATGCCTTGTAAATCACATCACAAGGTCATACTCAGCCAATCAAATATGTGTATTCCAATAAGCATCGCGGCTTGAGTGAGATGTACAGAGGGAAGAGAGTGGAGAGGCAGAACAGAATAGTACGTGAGTCAGAAGTTATTTCACATGACGTTCTCCAAAAAGAGAAACCAGAGTCACCGAGTGGAGCGGCTCTTAGGTTCACTGGTCCCACAGGCCGTCCTACAGCCGCGTGGCTCATGTTCAGAGACCGTGGGGATTATTTAAAGCGGTGAAGTGAAGCGCCACTACGAGACAAATCAGATCTTTGAGCAAACGTATCCACTCAAACCCAAAATGAAGTTACAGAAAATAAAGGATCTAAGAGCCCGATATGATCATAATCCTGACCCATTAGTTCACTGTCCAGTAATGATGTGAACAGAGAGGAGAACGGAGGGTTTAATAACCACAGATAAAGGCCCTGCAAACACATTCTCTCTTTTTAGAAGATGAGAATAATATAATATCGTGGCATCACTTAACTGAATGAACTGAATTTAAAGCTACAGGGCAAAGACAATTAAAATTTGTATTATATTTTAAGAAAATGTTTTCAAAAGCTTTTTGTAAAAATGATTAAAAAAAAAACAACCCACTCACATTTATTAACTTCACTTTCATAAGGAAGTTTAAATTACTACACAAAAAATCTGGCTGAACTGAAAATTGTCAAAATATTGTGTAAAATATTCTAGAACTTAGTTTAATATGAATCAATCCCATTTCAGGCAAGATCTATCCCAGCCGTGACGAGTACGAAGCCCATCAAGAGAGAGTCCTGGCTCGCATCAGCAAACACAACAACCAGCAGGCCCTGTCCCACAGCATAGAGGAGGGGCTTAAGATACAGGCCATGACCAGGTGACAGGCATCCGCACAACAACCACGCACACACACTGTCACAGCTGGCTCGCTAATAAGGGGAGTTTGCTTTTGTTTCTGTCAGACTGCAGCGTGGTAAGAGACACACAGTGGAGAATGGGAGCGGAGCGGAGGACAATGGAGACTCCTCCCACTGTAGCAACGCGTCCGTCCACAGCAACCAGGTATGTTGCTACGTATGGTGTTTCACACATTATCAGTCGTGTATGTCATACGGATGTATTTTGTTTCAAACCTTAGGAAGTAGGAGTTAGTTGTAATCTGTGACCAGTGGAAATATTGGTTGTATTAGTTTTAGTGTGGAGCCCAGAGCAGTGTAATGATGAGGACATATTGTAAGACGCACTCTGCTGTGATTGGCAGGGAAGCATGTGACACTTGTGAATATAAGCACACATGAATATAAGCACACATGAATCCTGGATGAGACTGTGTTCCACAGCACGCCCTCTTGTCCCGGTGTGTGACGTCATGGTAAAAATGCGGTGCTTTTCTCCAAGGAGGCAGGTCCGAGCATTAAGCGCACCAAGACGAGTGATGACAGCGGTCTGGACATGGATAACGCTGCGGAGAACGGGGGCGGGGACTCTGTGATTGAAGGTGGTGCCAGCGAAATAGAGCTGGTGTTCAGGCCACACCCTACCCTGATGGAGAAGGATGACGGTCACAACAGGTAGCGTCGCACACACATAGAACACACCTCTGAGGATAACCTTTTACAGTGTACGGTGTAGCAACATTTGGCCGTTGCAGTGAGTTATGTAAACGACAAACGCGTGTTTGACAGAAAATGTTTACAGTACAGTTTGTACTTGTATTGTTACTGTACAGTTTGTACTTGTATTGTTACTGTACAGTTTGTACTTGTATTGTTACTGTACAGTTTGTAGGCTGCAGAAGATTCCGTGTATGTCCACAGACCAAATGTGCGTACATGGCGTTGTACGGTAACTCCTCTGGGTAAGACCTCCTGGTACGGCTCTCAGCAAGAAGACCCTGATAGTGACGTACTGAGGGCTGGCAGCAGCAGAGCGGTCCTCTGTGGTCACCACATGCGTGTGAGCCGTACGGTAACGCCCACGCAGCCCAACGGGACTACGGGACGGTGCTGAAGCGGACAGCTCCTTCCTCATGATGCAAACAACAACAACAACAAATCCATTTTGAAATCAGGAACATATTATTATACATCATTAAAACTACCAAAACCACGATTTTTGCATCGTTTCAAATACTATCTTTTACCAAGCTCAGAGGTAGAGTGAGTTGTCTTCCAATCTAAAAATGGGCGGTTCCATCCCCAGCATGAGAGGTGTCCAGAACACTGAACACAAATATCTCCCGGAGGTGGAGCCACTGGGAATGTGGGCTGGCACCTTGCATGGTAGCTCCTCCCATCAGGGTGTGAATGATGATGTGTAGTGTGAAAGCAGAAGTGGTTGGAAGACTAGAAAGGGAAGTCCAAGTCTATTTTATGCAAATACCCACTATAGATGACTAACATTTAGATGTTCACACCAACTTTAGGGTGGTTCAAATGATTTTTTTGTGGAAAAAATAGGAGAAATACCATCTTTTATAATAAAATCATTTCAGTTGATCCAACCGGTGAGTCAAAACGGTTACAACGCACTCATCAACTGTGCCTGGCTGCTCATTCACACTGTGTGTGTGTGTGTGTGTGTGTGTGTGTGTGTGTGTGTGTGTGTGTGTGTGTGTGTGTGTGTGTGTGTGTGTGTGTGTGTGTGTGTGTGTGTGTGTGTGTGTGTGTGTGTGTGTGTGTGTGTGTGTGTGTGTGTGTGTGTGTGTGCGTGTGCGTGTGTGTGTGTGTGTCCACAGTGTGGAGTTTGTCCCTCGCTACATCAAGACGTCGGGCAACGCCACCGTGGATCACCTGTCTAAGTACCTGGCGGTCAGGCTGGCTCTGGAGGAGCTGAGGAGAAACGCAGAGGCCAGTCCTGTGAATGTGGAGGCAGCTTCAGAGAAGCAGTACACCATCTACATCCCTACTGCTGGGAACCAGTTCACTGTGAGTATACACGCTCACAGGACCATCCACACTGCTACACCTACACCATCACCATGTGATGAGTGACATCATTACTACTGAAGATGCAGTCCTCCCCTGTAGTACTTTGCCCTTTTGAAAGATCTGTGACTGAAGTGAACTCTAAATACATTGTAAAATATTGTAGGTCAACTTAAACTAAACACAGGGTGTCATGCTGGTCTTTAGAACCTTGAAACAGATGAGCAAACAGAAGGTAAAACATTTTTAAAAAGGACAGGATTTCAACTTGGAGATGGCAGATTGCAAAAGGTATTTTCTAAGTTGTTTTGCTTATGTACAGCATTTGATAGCTATATTTAGAAAGAACAGCTCTGCTCCTACAGATGACTGGAAGCACACAGACTTGAGCATAACATAGAGGTTCATTAGAAAGGTCTTCAGGGTCCGAGTGGGAAACGCTCATGGATGTTTCAACTGTTAAACTCTGTCCACAGGTTCTGAACGGCTCCTTCTCCCTTGAGCTGGTCAGCGAAAAGTACTGGAAGGTGAACAAACCCATGGAGCTCTACTTTGCTGTAGGAAGTTAACATATGGACTTGACTACACCTGCACACACAAACAAGAAGAGAGGAATGTGTGTCAGGAGATGAGAGGGGTTGGTTAAACCCTCAAAAGGACTCTTGTAAAAAGAAAAAAAACTTTGTTTTATATTCTCTGTATCTTTCTCCGTGTCTCTTTCTATTTTTCTCTCAGTAGAAGGTAGCAGATCAGTACAGCAGCCAGCAGGTGAACTGAAGTGACAACAGGTTGTTTATGGTATTTGTAGATTCTCTCCAGCTCTGGACACCAGGGTTCAGTCTGATTCCTCCAGCATCAGAAACGTAGGACCGTTCTGTCAGACTGGGACTAAAGCTCCAAAAGCTGCATCATATAAAGTAGAATACACTAGCCAACATAGACATGGACCACGTGGACGTGTCAACTGTACTTGGTCCTTTAACATGAATCTGACCTGTATGGAGGCAGAGAACCCATGAGATGAATACTTCACGGTTTCTTTGGTAACCCTGGAATATTTTTACTCTGAGAGCCATCTATCTGACTTTATGTGGGTTAGATTCCCCTCTTTCATATTTCCAGGTCAATTCAGGTTTTGCATTTTTACAAACTAGAATTGTTTTTGGAGTCTCTTGGGACCTTGTCTTTCTTGGATCACATGACAGATGTAGGCTGTGCTGATTATCCCTGGGAGCGTGAAGGTTTAAGTTAAACAATATTTCACCATGAATTTTACAAATCTAATCCAAGCAAATAGGTGTACATAATTTACGTGAACTCTTGGATCTGAATCTTTATTTGTTTTGAATATTGGGCATTTTAAACTTCTGTCTGAATTTTTAAACCATAAAATGTTTTTGGAATTGAAAAGTTTGAAATTAGATACTTGATATTTCAAGAGGGCAATTAAAAAAACATAAATTCAGACAAAGTTTTTCTGTTCTAAATTAGTCGGCTGTGATTCAGATGATTAGTGCATTTCCTTTGCTTCCATAGACATCCTCTAACGAGGTTTTATTGGACCATGTGACACCGTGTGACATGTGTGTGTCGGCCCTTTAAGAAAACACCTGTTGAACCAGAGGGAAACTGTCTTCATACTGACCAACACCAGTTAGGACCAGCAGAGGGCGGTGCAAGCGTATCCAATTGCAGCTATATAGTAATATGAAACTACAAAGATTGCTTCAGGCAAATACATTTTTTTTTTCTGTTTTGTTAGGTTTTTTTGATAATATTGTAAAGTAACTTTTCTTTTGTTTAATAATTTTTTTCAAATTAAACTAGAGAATGGTGAAAATTTGAATGACTGCAATCTTTTTGTATGGGAAAGCTTCTGTCTGGAACTGAACCTCTGGAACTGGAAGCGAGGGAGAGCGCCACCTGAGGGTAGCTCGTGGTCACTCTCTTGACTCTGTCTACCAGTACCAACGCATGCCACCAGCCCAGCTGCACCACCAGCAAGCCCGGGCCTCCTGTTCCTATGAGATGTGTACAGCAGGGTAGGGCGACTCGTTGAGGAGTGAACTGTGATGAGAAGCTCGTAGTTGTTGTCTTGATCTGTTGCCTGTAGAAACAAACTGTCCTCTAATATCTGTGGCTTGTTCTTTTATAAATGTCTTTTGTAACATGGAGAGCAGTGTGTGGGGAAGATGTGTCTGCAGCACCATGGACAGCGAGACCATTAAAGTATTCATGTCACCCCAAACCTACTCTCAGCTGACCAGCGGGAGGTCACGGGGTCATTGCGTTGCCGTCACTCCTTAGCTGTAGAGACTGGGCACCATCATGGCGTCTTCATATACAGCTCCGACACGTCGCACAATACATGCTGGTACTTTTTCCGTTGGTTAGTTCAGACACATGGCGGGGGTTTGGTTAAATGGTTTTAAGTCCCAGTGAAGCGTGAATCTGTGTCTTTAGTTTCTGCTGTGACTTATTTCACAGTGAGATGAGGAGTTGAGTGGTGAACAGGTACAAGGGATTTAAATCAAACCATACGCATTTAATTGGACTGCTAAGAAGTAGGCGGGCTTAGAGATCAAAGCTAGAGGACTGTTGGCCACACACACACACACACACACACACACACACACACACACACACACACACACACACACACACACACACACACACACACACACACACACCTCCTCCTCCAGCTGCTGTTGGATCAGGAGGAGGGAGAGATGAAAGGGAGAAAGAAAATCAGCAGTGTTTCCCCTTGAATAATTTCCACCTCAGTTTTTGGAAATAAACGTTGCCACTGACCTCTGAACCCCGTTTCTTCCGTAGCTACTGCGATCCACAAGTGAAGTCTCACTTGATTGGATTCCTTTTTGTAAAGGCCCTGTGTAGGTTGAGTCCCTCAACACTGTCACTGGGACTAAGCCTGTGTTCTAGTCTCCGGCTAACGGAGAGCAGCTGACCAGGAGATACATAAGTGATGTGAAACCAAACATGTTTGTACTATAACTGTGTGGATGCCTTCGTTCTCTCTGCATCTCATGTGGTCCACGTCACCAGAACGTGTTTCCAACACGGCGGTGCTCTTTGTTAACGTCTGCTGGTGGACGAGAGGAAGCAACACTTTGTGTCCGAGGACAAACACGAGGCAACTTGAAAAGTAAAGTCTGCATGTCTGAAGCTCCTTCCTTACGCAAAGAGAGCGCTGTCAGCTGACTGCACCATCATGGCTGCTAACAGCCGGAGGAGGCAGATCCACTGAGCATGAGTCACCGGATGAGTTGATGAGATGAGAAACTTGGTTTTCATATGAACAATATTCAGTCAAGTGACCTATTGTCACATTCTTGGATACATCTTTCACTATATTAAAGAAAGAAATGGAGCCCATTTTAAAATGTCTCAGTATGCAATTCCATTCAGGATGGTTGAGTCAGTGCTTGTGAGAATCATCTTCACACTTGGTCCACATTAGTGGTTTCTGGAGCTTTTAACTTTTCATCGACATGAATTTTGCTCAGTTGTCTCAAAAAGACTGAGCAGTGAGTTATGATTATACAATAAACTTATTTATATTACAAGTTCCTGCTCTCCCTGTTAATGTGCCAATTAAGTCTATTGCTGGATCTAATGTGAGCGTAGCTGACTCACCATGAGGGACCCACCAATAGAGGGGTCGCATCAGGTTTCTAGCTTCAGGAAAGAAAAGGGGTTAGGTTCCACCAACTGAACTGTGTCAAAGGTCAGCGGCTGGGCTCCCAGCCTCCCTCCTGTCTCATGTGGTCCCTGGCTGTGTGGGGACCTGTGTACTGCATCTTTCTGTTGGACAATAAACCTAAACTGTGTTCAACGTGGAACACAGTGCTGTTGCTTATGTTCTCATTGTCTGCTTAATAAATTGCAAAAAATGACCTAATAGCATCTTGGGTGGGATCATGGACTCTTGTCACTTACTCTGTCACCTATTATACAGTTATTAAAAAGTTAAACCGTACCATATTAAACTGAATTTGTAATACAAAGAGTAGAGGTATTGTCAAGTTGGATAAAGAAACCCAACATGAATAGTCGTTAGCAACAGAACCACTTAGGTTTTGAACAACATGGTTGGGCTTCAAATAACTAGTAAACAGGAGGGAACCCCCTCACTAACTCTGGGACCCAAACACCGGTCTCCTGGATGAAGGTCCTGTGGTTGGCCCCATCACCTCCTCTGGACTCTAAGACCCCCTCAACCCCATCCTGCTGCTGGCTAGCTGGGCTCCTCTGTGACTTACATCTTCATTTAAACTTCTGTAACATGTTTACTTTTGAATAGTTTAGCACAATGTACTTGTTATACATTTATAATAAAACAAGATCTTGCAGTTGAGAATAGTTTGTTCAAACAAAACAGTATACTACAAAGTTTAATTAATTACCATACTTAAAATGACTACATGGAACTACCGGTCCTGGTCCTGGTCCTGGTCCTGGTCCTGGTCCTCCCCTCCAGTGTGGTGTCCACTGCAGCAGGAGTTCAACAAGCCTGTTCCTGAAGAGGTCCACCAGGGGGCGGGTCCTGAAGAGGTCCACCAGGGGGCGGGTCCTGAAGAGGTCCACCAAGGGGCGGGTCCTGAAGAGGTCCACCAGGGGTTGGGTCCTGAAGAGGTCCACCAGGGGGCGGGTCCTGAAGAGGTCCACCAGGGGGGCGGGTCCTGAAGAGGTCCACCAGGGGGCGGGTCCTGAAGAGGTCCACCAGGGGGGCGGGTCCTGAAGAGGTCCACCAGGGGGCGGGGGGTCCTGAAGAGGTCCACCAGGGGTTGGGTCCTGAAGAGGTCCACCAGGGGGCGGGTCCTGAAGAGGTCCACCAGGGGGCGGGTCCTGAAGAGGTCCACCAGGGGGCGGGTCCTGAAGAGGTCCACCAGGGGGCGGGCCTTGAAGGAGGTTGATCTGTGCACACGGCACTGCTTTGTGTCTTGATGCTCAAACTGATAACGAGTGTTTGAAACCCATCAGCTAAACTTACAGCAAAGGCATTGTTTCATGAAATAAATTATTTGGATAAATTAGGAAAAGCTAACCTAAATAAAGCTGTTGCTTTAGCATATTGGTCATAAAGCTAAAGTAGAAAACAACTTCAACAAATGCTGATTAATGACAGATGCACATAATACTCTGCTTGAGTTGCTACCTGTGGAGGAAAAAGAAAACCAGGAAATTAATTTTCTCAGTGTCATGAAATGCAAATGATGGAGCTGCTGAAAATGTATTCAAACTAAAGGGCAGTGTTACAAATATCTCAATAAAAAGTCATAGAAGTTGAAGGGCAAGCAAATCCTTCTTTGCAGTTGCACAAGCTGAAGCCAGGAGAGCTGCTCATGGAAACATGCTCTGGACAAAGAATCCGAACTCAAATGAAGCGTGACGCTGTGATTGAAGCCTCAGAAACCAGCAGTTTGGCTGCTGTTCTGATCCGGATGGAGCGGCATCGTGTTTTGAGAAGGAGAGGACGATGGGAACTGTGGTCCTTCCTGATGCAAAGATCAAGGAGTCCAGATCCTCGATGGAAAACAGAAATCCACCTGTCACAAGAAGGAAAATGTTGCAAATGCAAGAGATGATAATTCCACAGATTCTACAAAGAAAAAATGAAAAACCAACTTCCACCTGTTTTTGTTGGGGGGGCGGGGGGGGGCTAGACCACAGCAATGAAACAGGTACTCTGTTGAGTGATGCTTTCCACAAGAATCTACAACAAAAGGTTTGTGAGTTATGAAAGAGGACAGGGCTCAATTATAGGGGGTGGAGTTAGGACTGAGACAAGTACATGTTCTCAGGACTGGAGTACCTGGAGTTACAACAACTTCCTGCTTTATGGCAAAAGGTGTTGCAAATGTTGCATGAATATGCACACGTTTGATAACTTTTGATTGCAATGGTCTGTCAATTTTACAAACCAAATTCTTAAAACCTGAGTTTAATTGGGAGATCATCTCCCAATCAAAAGAGCCTCGGGGTTCCTGTGGTGTGAAGAGGACTGACCTGGAATGGAATGGTTCTGGAATGACAGCCACACGGTCTTCATCAGCAATAAGAACAAGATATTACAAACATTTGTGGCCAACAGAATATTTGTCATGAGGGAAGCAACAGAAAAAGCACAATGGTGGTCTATCCACACATCACAAAATCCAGTCCAGAATTATTGTGGAAAGCAAAGCAACCATGAGGTCACTCAGGGTAGAGTCCACTATTGATGAAGGTGATCTAGATCCAGATCCAAAAAGGAGAGCTCTGTCATGTAAAGTATATAAAACAGTAATGCAGCTCATTATGTATTACTACGATTAGAACAGAAGCAAAACTGCAGTTGCAATTGATAAAGAAGACTTTTGGAATTGAGTCAAAAAAGGAAGCAACATTGTTGCCGGCCACTGGATCTCAGTGAGCTCGTGGACCAGGAGGTGTTGGAAGCCAGTTTGTTCACTGACCACTGACAATTGCAGACAATGCTATTTTCCAGTTTTACCAAAAAGACAATTTATCAGTGAGATTTGTGCACTTCTGCCTGGAAAACATGTGAAAAGGAATAATCCTATTTAAAATCTGAACCCTGACCTCGAGGATGGACTCAGAAGGCCAGAGGAGAGCAAACACCGTCACCCTGTCAAGGACCAACATCTCCATTCCTCGTGGGATAATAATACTTCACTTCATGCATTATGTTGACTTTTTAATGCACCAATTTATGGAGTTAATAGATTTATCCATGTCAAGGAAAACACCAAATTCAGGCAACAGGTGACAATTCAAAATATAATGGAATATAATGTAATAAGACTTTCAGGCATTCTGTTTTACTTTCAAATATTTATTCTCCTGTAGATCAACTTTTTTCATGTAATGTTATCTCTGTTTAGTCAACACACACGCAGGCATGATGTACTCATCCTTCTCTCTTCTGTCCCTCTTTTGATGTGCCTGTGGCACATATTCATAATATGTGGCACATATTCAAAATGAAAGCGTGAACCTCTGAGTTTGAACGGCTCATATCGATCGAAGAGCAAAACCTCTCATCGGAAAAATGCTTTTTTTTGAGAATACAAAAAAACCCTGTTTTCTTGCAGAATGCTATTTGTTAAGGATACCCAATACAATATATATATATATATATATATATATATATATATATATATATATATATATATATATATATATATATATATATATATACACACACATATATATATATATATATATATATATATATATATATATATATATATATATATATATACACATATATATATATATATATATATATATATACACATATATACACACACATATATATATATATATATATATATATATATATATATATATATACACATACATATATATATATATACACATATATATATATATATATATATATATATATATACACATACATATATATATATATATATATATACAAAGTGCAGATAGGGTTATTCCCCACTTTTCCTGGATAATTTTGCAGATGTTTTGCACTTTGGCCATCGATATGTGTTTCATCAAGATTTCTGCTCATGTTCAAAACTTTTTGCACACTCAAAACATATCCCACATGTCTCTGTTCTCAAAAATAAAGTTACAACATTATGAGAATTAAGTCAAAATATCTAATGATAATGTGACAGATATCAAGGTTTACTTCAAGAGACTGCCTCTAAACAGCAGATTTTCCATTTTCATAGTGTTGTCATGAAAAACTAATCTACATTACGTTGGTGCCTAAAGGCACCATTAAGCTCCCAAAACACATTTCTGCAAGAGAAACACTCAAATCTGGATAATGTGACAGAATTTACAGTACATATGATTTCCTTCAAGGAACTGCCTGTAAGCAGCACATGTTTCATGTTGAGATAATCTGTAGCTTTCATAACTGTTCTGCCACAAGCTGCCAGACACACCTTCTGCACGAGAAACCCTCAAAACCGGTAAATATGAAAGATACACGCTTTTTATGTAATTTCCTTTCAGAAACTGCCCCAAAACAGCAGGTTTTCATTTTTTAGGTTCTTTGCTGCCTCAAGTTGTCATTTCTCCATTTCAGTCCCCACAACTATGTCTCTGCATGAGAAAGTGTCAAAACTGGATAATTAGTAATATATGATTTCCTACAAGCTCCATAGCAGGTTTTCATTTTCATGGTTATTTTCATAAAAAACTAAAGCATTCATTCCTGGTCTGCATTAAGCTGCATGTCCTGCTGAGAGAAACACCTTCCTGTACGAGACACGGGATAATATGGCTGAAACATAGTTTATAAGCTTTGCTTCAAGGAACTGCCTCTAAACAGCAGATTTTCAAATTTCATAGTCTTTTCATAAAAAACTTAAGTTTACATTACTTTAGTGCGTAAAGGCAACATTGCTCACTATAAGCTCCCAAAACACATTTCTGCACAAGAAACACTTAAATCTGGATATTGTCCAAATAAAGTCCAGTAAATTCTATTCACTTCTGCTGTTGTATTTTTTACAGATAAAGATAAAGACGATCTCACAAAGCGAGATAGGCACTTTGCCTATGAGGGGAGATAGATGAATCTAATGTATGTAATAAGAGTTATGTTTCAACTAATATGTTTTCCATTCATCCTGTTTGATTTCCAGCACGATAGGATCTAAGGTGATCCCTTTCTTTAATCTGTTTATACAGTGAGAGTATTTGGACTGTGACACAATTCTTCTAATTTTACCAATTTACACGACGCAATGGATTTTAAATAAAGCAATCAATATGTGGATGAAGTGTAGACTTTCAGCTTTAATTCATTGGATATAACAAAACTATCATATTGACCGTTTAGGAATTACAACCATTGTTACACAGTCACAGGCTCAAAGTATTTGGACAATTGTCTTACGAATGGGTCGATGGCCAGGTGTGGTCTGTTCCCTCGTTATGTCGTGAAGAATTAAGCAGATAAAAGGTCTGGAGGGGACAGCCTGGTAGCTGGTCCAGGTCTCAGCACGAGGACCAACGAGGTGTCAATGCAAGTGAAGGAGGCCATCGACAAACTACACACAGCTATCAGGCAGACAGCAGAAACATTAGTGTGAGACACATTCTACTCGACACAAGTGTAAAATCAATAATCAGGAAATGTATTCTTACAAGAAGGAGCGGAGATGAATCATATACAGAATATGCGTCAAGTAGCTACAGCTCAGAGGTCTGTCTGAGTTTCTGACTTTTATAGTACAAACATGTAAAGTAGACGTAGCAGAATGCTTTCCTTAATGAAGAAACCCCTTCATAACATGAATACTGAGGTCCAGAACACTCTGGAGGAGGGAGGCGTGTCTTTGTTAAAGTCTACAACCAAGAGATGCCTTCATGAATCTGAGTACAGAAGGTTTACAACAAGGTGCAAACCACTGGGACCCTGAAGAACTGGAAGGCCAGATCAGACTTTACAGAAAACATCTGATCAGCTGATCAGTTTTAGATGAAGGTTCTTTGGAAGATGAAACCAAGATGAACTTGTACCAGAATGATGGGAAGAGCAAAGTGTAGAGAAAGAAAGGAACGGCTCCTGATCCGAAGCAAACCACATCCTCTGGTGAACATGGTGGAGGCAGTGCTATGGCAGGTGAGGGTCTGTTAGGGTCTGTTATGATCGGTTAGGGTCCTGTGAGGGTCTGTTATGGCTGCCAATGGAACTGGGTCACTGGTGTTCATTGATGATGTCACAGCTGATAGAAGTAGCAGGATGAGGTTTGAGGTGTTTAGGGCTCTACTATCTACTCACATTCAGCCAAATGCTGCAAAACTGATTGGACTGCTTCTCAGTACAGATGGGTAATGACCCAAGAGCTTCTCAAGGCAAAGATATGGAATATTCTTCAATGGCCAAGTCAGTCACCTGATCTCAACCCAAGTGAGCTTTTCATTTCCTTCAGATACAAGTGAAGGCAGAAAGACCCACAAAGCAGCAGCAGCTGCAGGAGGCTGCAGTGAAGACAGAGCAGCTCAAGGGAGGAAACTCAGCGTTTGGTGAGGACTACGGGGAAGACATCATTGACAAGGATTTTCCTCCAAGTCTTAAACATGATTATTATATTCACTATTATGTTAGTTTGTCCAATTACTTTGAGCCTCTGAACATGTGGGGGACTGTGTAAAAATAGATGTAATTCCTAAACAGTTAATGCCATATTTATTGAAAATAATATCCATTGAAATAATGCTTAAAGTCTATACTTCAACCACATAATGAGATTTATTTAAAATCCATTGCAGTTGTGTAAATACGCAAAATTTGAAAAATGGTGTCACCGTCCAAATACTTATGGACCTGACTGTATATAACCATGCACGTTATACTCATCTGATAGACATCATAACATGCACAGTATAACTAAACAATGCACAGCTGATCAGCTGTGATACACCTCATATTTAATTGACATCGTTTTAAAATGTGGTCCGAGGCGAGGATGTCTCATGACTCCTCTCTCCTCTGTCCTCTCGTCTCTTCCTCGCCTCCTCCGCTCGCATCTCCCGTGGGCGGAACTAAGATGCGAGGTGAGGAGGCGAGGAAAGGAATCGAGGAGGCACAAAATCGGGAAAAGAGAAAGACCCACAATTATAGCAGTGTGTTTATTCCTACTACTGGGTATGCACGCCAGAATGAACGACCAGTTGCCCTGCTAACATAATCCATTGTAGCTGCACCCCCCATTGTGGCTCCCATTGTGGCTCCGCCCCCCCATTGAGCTGCCCCTCCCCCATTGTGGCTGCCCCCCCCCATTGTAGCTGCCCCCCCATTGTGGCTGCCCCCCCCTCCCCCATTGTAGCTGCCCCCCCATTGTGGCTGCCCCCCCCTCCCCCATTGTAGCTGCCCCCGGGCCGCATCACGATGAGTTACCATGGGTTTAAGGACCACATAAAATACGGTGAAGTCTCCACATTTCCCACGGAATCACTTTCATGTTGTCATTCAATGGCACGTATCAAGTATAATTTCAGATACAGAAAAAGTTCAGTTGTAAAATGACAAAAATCAAACATCTAATTTTAAATGAATATTATACTTGTGAATGCATGTGCTTTTCTTTAGTTTGTATCTTATGGTGTGTTTTTACACAGTCAACCATTGCTCTTATGTAATGCTTCACATGCGGGCAGGTTTAATAAACCTACTTTTTACAATTCAATGTCCCCGCTTTTTATTCTATTTATTACCAAATGTATTAGCGAACACTCGGAACCAAATATGTTCATCCTGACTCCTGTTTCTAGTCGGACAGAAAAACAATGCTTGCCGTTATTTCCGGTGCTCTTCATGCCAGTCGAGTGTTGTGGCTCCAGCTTGTTCTTCAATCAAACGGTCTCCGGCGAAACGGGATCAAAGGATGTGCTTGAGAGGGCCGCGTGAGAACGTGACGTCAATGAGCGGAAGTCGAGTGTAATACGTCACGTCACGGAGTAAACACACGTTGTTGTCCGTTCACAATGAGCTCTGTGCCGCTGAAGAGGTCGTACAAGGAGCTGCCGGTGTGGATAGTGGAGGACCACCATGACGTAAGCCTGTCTCTATACGTGTTGCGTTGTCTGTGGAGACTTCCAACAAAATGTCTTCCCGCATGTTCCTAGTTCCTAGCTAGCAGTTCTGCTATTTGACTAACTCCCCGGAGTTATTACCCCCGGTGTAACACAGCTAACAACAACATGAGCACGTACACAAATACTTCCACATTACTGCTCATTATTATGAAGTATACCAAACGTTACTATTGTGTTTTTTTATATCGACAGTTATCTTGGGATTAATTTGTAAAGCTGCACTTTAATGAAGTCCTCCTAGAGAATGTATGAAACGGACTCCGACATGTGGTCAGTACAATCTAGAGACTTTTGTGATGACTGAAGCACTTTCAAGCTCTTTAAGACAAATCTAAAACATTCCACATCTTTTATACATTATTGGTATTATTCAGGGCTGCACGGTGGTGTAGTGGCTAGCACTGTCACCTCACAGCAAGAGGGGCCAGGGTTCGGACCCCGATCCCGGTCTGGGCGGTCCTTCTGTGTGGAGTTAGCATGTTCTCCCCGTGGCAGTGTGGGTTCCCTCTGGGTTCTCCGGTTCCTCCCACAGTCCAGAGACATGCAGCTCAGGTTAACTGGACTCTAAACTCCCCGTAGGTGTGAATGTGAGCCTGAATGGTTGTCTGTCTCTATGTGAGCCCTGCGATGAACTGGAGACCTGTCCAGGGTGGACCCTGTCCAGGGTGTACCCTGCCTTCACCCAATGTCAGCTGGGATCGGCTCCAGCGCCCCGCGACCCTAAGAAGGATAAGCGGTTCGGATAATGGATGGATGGTATTATTCAACTTTTCCATGACATTCATACAAATTAAACCCATTCCCTCTTTACCAAGTATTCCTAATCACTCAACCCTGTACTTTACCAAGCAAGCACAACTTTAGTCAAGCAATGCAGGTTAGCATTAGCTTTTCAACAGACCTTGAAATATTTCATACCTTTCTTGCATTATTGATATTATTCAACTCTTATAGCCAGCAATGCAGCGTAGTCACAATTATTTTCCGCTGTGCTTCTCCTTTTGCTGCTCTGCTAACATCTACACAAAATGTTTATAGTGTTTATAGAAAGATTACTAAAAGTTTAAGTGGTTTGCAAGACTTGGAACTTTATTGGGTCAAATGGGCATTTTGATGACAAGCCCGGTTTTCAAGAAATCAGTTTGTGAAATTTTCAGATCGTTTCAGATTTTATAATGGGTGTGCGTTTCAAATGTTCAGGGCTAGAGTGGGTGACATCAAAGCTAGAGTGGGAAGGAGCTGTAAAATATTCTGTAATTTCCCCCGAAAACGTGGGAAAAAAAAAAACAAAAAAACAAGAAGGGGAAAGAGAGGCAGAGAGGGGAAAGAGAGGGGAAAGAGAGGGGAAAGAGAGGGGAAAGAGAGGGGAAAGAGAGGGGAAAGAGAGGCAGAGAGGGGAAAGAGAGGCAGAGAGGGGAAAGAGAGGGGAAAGAGAGGCAGAGAGGGGAAAGAGAGGGGAAAGAGAGTCAGAGAGGGGAAAGAGAGTCAGAGAGGGGAAAGAGAGTCAGAGAGGGGAAAGAGAGGCAGAGAGGGGAAAGAGAGTCAGAGAGGGGAAAGAGAGTCAGAGAGGGGAAAGAGAGGCAGAGAGGGGAAAGAGAGTCAGAGAGGGGAAAGAGAGTCAGAGAGGGGAAAGAGAGTCAGAGAGGGGAAAGAGAGGCAGAGAGGGGAAAGAGAGTCAGAGAGGGGAAAGAGAGGCAGCCGCGTTAACAAGAACAATCCGAATCAGAAATGGTTTATTACCAAGTACATTTGCACATACAAGAAATGATGGCGCGCGGATGAATGCCTCGATCTGTTGGTGCACATTGTTTTGTGTGTATTGTAAATTCAGTTTTCTCCTGCGATACCCGGAGCTGTTTCACCAGAGATGAGCTCATCAACGTCAGGGAAACAACTCCTGTGGATTTACTTCCCACTTTTCTTTATTCATCTGTGGAGTTACCGCACATTCTAGTCCAAGGCGCGCTCTCCTTTACTCATGCAGTTGGAGGAAACGAGCCGCCAACGTGGATCCTCTCACCTCTGCCGGGCATATTTCTCTCCAACGTGGATCCTCTCACCTCTGCCGGGCATATTTCTCTCCAACGTGGATCCTCACACCTCTGCCGGGCATATTTCTCTCCAACGTGGATCCTCACACCTCTGCCGGGCATATTTCTCTCCAACGTGGATCCTCACACCTCTGCCGGGCATATTTCTCTCCAACGTGGATCCTCTCACCTCTGCGGGGCCTATTTCTCTCCAACGTGGATCCTCTCACCTCTGCCGGGCATATTTCTCTCCAACGTGGATCCTCTCACCTCTGCCGGGCATATTTCTCTCCAACGTGGATCCTCTCACCTCTGCCGGGCATATTTCTCTCCAACGTGCGCTCACTGTTCAACAAACTGGACGAACTTCCGCTACTGGTGGAAAACAGAGACTTTTCTTCCTCGTCCGTTTTGTGCTTCACGAGACCTGGTTGTGGAATGATGCCGGACTGGAATCTTTAATCATAAACTGTAAACCCTTCTGCTCCCCTCGTGAGTTAGCTTCATTCCTGCTGGCCGGTGTTTACGTTCCACCGCAGGCCAGTGTGCAGGAGGCCTAGCAGATGGTGTGTGTGGAGCGGACCAACCCGGACTCTTACTTATTGTCCTTGGGGACTTTAACACAGGAAACCTCAGCCATGAACTTGCTTTCAGGCAAGTTTTTAAAATATGTTCATCAAAGAAACTTTATCCCAACCCTGGCGTGTGATTGGGGGCGCTATGGAGCCAGTTGGGGGCGCTATGGAGCCAGTTGGGGGCGCTATGGAGCCAGCTGGCCACGCTATGGAGCCAGCTGGGGGCGCTATGGAGCCAGCTGGCCACGCTATGGAGCCAGCTGGGGGCGCTATGGAGCCAGCTGGGGGCGCTATGGAGCCAGCTGGCGGCGCTATGGAGCCAGCTGGCCACGCAATGGAGCCAGCTGGGGGCGCTATGGAGCCAGCTGGCCGCGCTATGGAGCCAGCTGGCCACGCTATGGAGCCAGCTGGCCGCGCTATGGAGCCAGCTGGCCGCGCTATGGAGCCAGCTGGCCACGCTATGGAGCCAGCTGGCCACGCTATGGAGCCAGCTGGCCACGCCCGAGCCCATCCACTGCATTTCCCCCATATCTGAAGCGCGTGCCAAGTGTGTAACTTTTCGAGCATCCCAAGCCCATCAAAAATGCAAAAAATAGCAGAAAAATAATGAACTATTCTATTCTACTAATGTTCCTCGCACATCCAGTGCCAGGGACCTTTCAACACTGGCACTTTCATGCTCGGGCCCTAAATATCACCAATGCAACAAATATAAATGTTTCACACGTTTTGCTGTTGCTTTTTACACATTCAGAAGTAAATGAGATGTTATGTAAAGTTCTTCACAGGCTAGAAGGACGCTATACAAATCAAATACAAGTCCATTTCCCATCCCAATGAATGGCATCCAAATAGCCTAGCTATTATACCAGTTTACTCATGATGTACAAATGTGTCAAAGATCTGAAAATTGCTTATTTGTCTGTTTTCACTAGGTGGTGGGTCACATTTATCGTGCCATTGCATCAAGACACCTCCCACTGAAGAACATAAAGATGGTTCACTTAGACTCCCATCCTGATCTTCTCATCCCTGTCAACATGTCTGCTGACACCGTGTTTGATAAGGAGAAACTCTTCAGGTAGGATTTTGTTTCAACAATACAAGTTTTTGGATGCAGCAATTTATGGGCCGAACATCAACATTTGCTGATCTTCACCTTGCTGACTATGAATGTCAACGTGTTTGCCGATAGACCGATGACGGTGTCTATCTGTTGTGTTTTGTGCCAGCTCCACTTTGTGTTGGTTATTTATGGGCTGTTTCAGGCAACAGTTACGAGCTGCTGATTTGAAGAAGCCACTGGTGGTGATGACTGGCATGACAACGGGTGTCGCACATGTGATTTTGTTTACAAATACAACTAAAAGAACCCTAAACCTAAAATGCCACGTGAGACCTAACAAAGGGGAATAACACGCACAATAAAGTGTGTGTGTGTGTGTGTGTGTGTGTGTGTGTGTGTGTGTGTGTGTGTGTGTGTGTGTGTGTGTGTGTGTGTGTGTGTGTGTGTGTGTGTGTGTGTGTGTGTGTGTGTTAGTTTGGAAAGAATTAAAAAGAAGTAGGAGGCATTCTCCTACTTTGCAACTGTGGATCAGTGGTGAGCAGGGTCGTCCTTCAATCAGAGGATCGGTGGTTCGATCCCCGGCTCCACTAGCCCATGTCGATGTGTCCTTGGGCAAGACACTTAACCCTTGATGTCTCCCGTAGCTGTGACTATGGTGTGTGAATGGTAGCTACTCTTGATGGGCAGGTGGCACCTTAGCTCCTCCCATCAGTGTATGAATTATGTCATGTAGTGTTTGAGTGGTTGGAAGACTAGAAATACAAGTACAGTCCATTTACCATAGAAAACAAGGCAGATCCTCACCACAGCAGTAAAGTACAGTAGCTGTAACTCTATCACACAGAAGCCCAACTGGAACTAATAAAGTACAGTTACCTGACTTTAGTCACGGTGGTGGATTTAAACACAACAAAGCTCAGCAGAGTGCGTGGGAAGCTTAATGTTTAGTTTGCCATACTTTGTGTCGGTGTTTTAAGTTCAAAGAAACAGAACGTGCCCACAATGACTGGTGATATTGAGAAAAAAATGCTTGAATATGAATCTGTTATCAAATTCAAACGATTATTAAGATTCCTTAAAGCAAAAGGCGTAAGGTAAATAGTAAATAGACCTGTACTTGTATCGCACTTTTCTAGTCTTCCAACCACTCAAAGCTCTTTAACACTACATGACATCATTCACTCATGCACACACTGATGGGAGGGGCTAAGGTACCACCTGCCCATCAGGAGTAGCTAACAGTCATACAACATTCACACACTGTAGAACAGCTACGGGAGACATCTGGGGTTCAGTGTCTTGCACAAGGACACATCGACATGGGCTAGCGGAGTCGGGGATCGAACCGCCGATCCTCTGATTGAAGGACGACCCTGATCACCACTAAGATTAAGAGTAAGATTTGTGTAAAATATTGTACACTGCTCCAGTACCCTGCAGCACAGGACATGTGGGTATAGGTGATGGATGGATGGCTGTTCTAGAAGTCAAACTGTTACATTGTGTTGGACTTCACCAATCACTGTATGTTTATGTTTTTTTCAGTGAGTTGAGTATAGAAAACTGGATAATGCCCATGGTTTATGCTGGCCATGTGTCATGTGTGGCGTGGCTGCATCCATACTGGGCCCAGCAGATCAGAGAGGGTGAGCACAGGATGTCTGTAGGAAGAGACTCCTCCACCACCACCATCAGGTAGGACACACACTAACCACACCCAGCCTCACACTTCTAGGATTCAGTTATTGACATTTTGCAACACAGGGATGCACAACAAAATGCTGTTGTAGCCCATTTGTAATACAAGAAACACATGACAAACAAAACGAAAAACAGTAGTACATTGCTGTCTATAATATCATAATAATAGCAGCAGCAAAAATGATTATCTTGACAGCTTGTATGGCCAATATCTTAACAAAAGTTAAAAAGTTCAGGAAAACATTGGAAAACAAAATCAGGAAAACATTGCCCATCAACTTTGACCATGTTGGAGTCCACCTGCTCTCGTCCCCCCGGAGTCCTGCTCTCCGTCCTGCTGTCCACCCATCAAGTACAGCTTGATCCTGTATGAACGATGGAACCAGGTCTCTGAAGATGTGGACACATCAGTCACTGACCTCCCGCTGCGGGGTCAGCCTGAAGTCTTATTTCATCTATCTTGTTTTTCTGCGACCGGACATCAGACAGCCAGGAGCATGCTGGGTAGTGGAGTAGCCTCAGGTCCTAGCTGGGTTAGCTTAGCTTCCATCTCGCCTCTCCTCCCTGGGGCAGTTTGTTCCGGCAGGTCGTAAATCTTTGGGAATGTGAATTAGTTAAGTCCTGAAGGGGTTACCTTTATGCCATTAATGTATGAATGTGTGTGAGAATGAAAATGATATGTACTTAAAGTGCTTTGAGTAGTCCTCCCACACAGATGTTTTCCCTTTTGTTCCTTAATAGACTGATTAGACTCAGGACTGTTGGGGCAAGAGGACTATCCCTGTATATGAGTTTTGTGACTTAATGTTGCTCCGACACAGATAGTTTTTTCTTGTCCTTTCTCTTTGGTTTGTCATGACCTTGACTTTGTTTCTGTGTCCGTGCCCTCTACTCTTTGTGCAGGGTGACCAGTACAGACAACTACTTCCTCAGTGATGGTCTGTATCTTTCGGAGAAGCAGTTGGAGAACTCCAAACCTCTCAGGCTGAATGTGGTCAAAGTCAACCCTGTTCAACCCAGTCAGGGGTCACTCACAGGTGTGGCATGAGCCTCTCAGCGCAGGAAGTAGACAGGTCGGGGGACAGGCTCTAGTAGAGTTAGAGACATTAGTAATTGGATTACTTAAATATGCAACCAGAAATGTTTTTGTTCCCTACCACCTGTTGGGGTGTGAACACATTAAACAGGGTTATTTGCTCCGGCTGTATTTACCATATCATATGCAGATCATAAGCAGACAATCTAGTTGAGTTGAAAATTAATTGAATGAGCTGACTCATTTAACATTGTATTAAGCTTTCATTGAAAAACACCAAAATAACATAACTCCCCACAACTGGACACATGGACACGTTTCTATCTTACTCTGTTTTCTGCTTTTTTGTTGGACATTTCAGGGAAGAAGACTGAAGAGGACACAGAGGGATTGTTTGCCAAGAGACACCGTCCAGAGGACAATAAAGCTGGGGAGGCCAGCTGCTCTGAGCCCCTCTCTAGATGTACTGACTTACTGCAACCAGCAGAGGGCAGCAACATGTCAAGCTTGGGGGATGATGATGGCGATGAAGGATCCACTCGTTACGTTGTTAAAATACTTTCTGCATTTCTTAGTGAGACAGAACCATACATCTTGGACATTGATTTGGATTTCTTCTCATGTAAGAATCCCTTCAAGGAATTGTACACGCAGGTAAATCCCACTTATACACTTCTAGTTCTGTCGTGGCTCCTTGCCGCAGATGTGAATGCTTTACCCTGCCGACCACTGTTACTCCTTGTAGTACCGAAGGTTACAATATTGCAACCCTAGTGCACAGGTGGAGTCTGCTACTGGATTCCATGGGGGATACTCTTCTCCAATCACAAGCACGGGTTGGAGAATTTACAGGATGTGCCTACTCAAAGACATTCAAAGCCACCACAGTGTATAAGGCAGCACACTTTGCTGCTCAACATCCTATACCCGCTTTTAGGGAGCAGCAGGGCCTCTATGGTAGAGGGCTCCCACTGTGATTATAGAACTAGGGTTACAATATCGTGACCTTTGTGACTTCACATCACATCGACCCAACCACACACATCCTGACCGACTGAAGGTTAGTTTGCCACAGCCAACCTACTTCTTTATAACCTAGGCGGAGAAGTAGGGGGCCTAGGTAATACAGGTTGATGAGCATACCCAAAGTCACATTTTTACACAGGTGAAGATCCAGTCTTTCACCTATTTATCCCATTTAGTAAAAAATCTGTAGTTGAAATGCAATACATGGCACCTTGAATTGATCTGTGCTCTATGTTGTCTGTCTGTCTTGTCTGTGTCCAGGTAGAGTACGAGGTCCTTAAGGAGCTCTACAACTTCAGAGGACCCGGCCCTGATGCTGATGAGGTCAGACTTAGTTTTGGACATGTTTTTTAACCATGTGTGTGCAACTACCACTTCCGTATTGTGTTATTGAATGAAGACAACCAGCGAGCAAGTGATTTGTTCTGTTCAGTTACAAGAGCCTGTGTAATCACATATTTCAGAAGAATCTCCCAATGTGACTCTGTTGTGTAAATCATGAGTTCACTGCATTAGAGAAACCTGTTAAGTGAATTTAAAAATAATTTCAGAGTGTAAGGGGAATTCTCTGAAGGTGAAATCTAATTGCACCTCTACATGATCTGTAGAAGATGCTGTATCACTGGCTCTGCATACTGTATTATGTCCGAATGTTGTCTGCATTTAATACCATTGTACCATCTAAACTGCAGTAAAAGCTTAAGGACCTTGATAAAGGATGTGGTTCTATGACTTTCTGATAGTGAGTGTAGATACCACCTACTCATTTACCATAGTTCTCAACTCAGGAGAACCACAGGGTTGTTGCCTTAATCCCTTACTCTACAGTTGGTTCACAAATGACTGCGTTGCCAAATATCATGATAACAGCATCATGAAATTCACTGATGACATCACAGTGATTGGACTGGATCAGACTCCTTTTCCTCTGCTGGTCTCTCAACATCGGTTGTGTCATCAAACAGACTATAACTTAAAAAAATATGGAATGTCCACAAATACCCTGATCTCTTTCTATCGGGCGACCATATAGAGAGCATCCTTACTGGTAGCATGGTGGTGTTGTATTCTTGATACCTTTTTATTATGTGAGTCATACCACAATGACGGAACAGAATAATTTGTAGTGTAGTTTTAGTGCTTTGTTCTGTAACTAATTAACGTGTGTTTGTGTAAACTCTTTCTGTCCAGGAGGAGCTGGATGAGTGTGTGGATCGTCGTGTCCATCAGTTAGAAGACCTGGAAGCAGCATTTGCTGATCTGCTCGAGGATGACGGGGATGAGACGGTTACACGCTGGGCCAGCAACCCTGGGTACAGTCCTCAGCATGCTGCCTTAGCATTGATGCTAATGTAACCATTAGAGGGACTCTACTGATATCTGCCTTAGCATTGATGCTAATGTAACCATTAGAGGGACTCTACTGATATCTGCCTTAGCATTGATGTTAATGTAACCATTAGAGGGACTCTACCGATATCTTCCATTAGCATTGATGCTAATGTAACCATTAGAGGGACTCTACCGATATCTCCCATTAGCATTGATGCTAATGTTGTATATTTCAAGCGACAGTGATGTTGGAGTGATGATGAAGGAATCTCCGCGGACACTGTTCTTGCTGGTATAATGAAGTTTATTACGAACAAGCAACATATGTCAAGACGGGCGACATGTACACCCGGAGAGTCCCAAAGTCAAACAGAACTCTAACCGTCGGGGCTCTCCCGATCACTTATATATGGATGTTGTTTACGCCCCAGACTTGAGTATATAATGACGTCATAAAGAGGGCCCCCAATGAAAGACATGTTTCGGACATAGGCACAGCTACTCCTCCATCCTCCAGGTCAAGGAGCATTCCCCAGCGGGGGTACCTAACGAGTATCCCATGTGTAACAACATCAATGGATCCGACATTCCAAAGTCACAGGCCCCTTCACATATGCTATCTTCATGCATTACAGAGCAAAATATACTACATATTTGTAACCATTAGAGGGAGTCTACCGATATCTTCCATTAGCATTGATGCTAATGTAACCATTAGAGGGACTCTACTGATATCTGCCTTAGCATTGATGTTAATGTAACCATTAGAGGGACTCTACCGATATGACACATTGCTTATTCAGTTACTTATCATAGGGAAATGTAATGTTGTTTTCTGACACTTTCAATCAGGACCGCGTGTCACTGCAAAAGCTTTCTATCCACCAGTTTAGAAAAAAGCACATCAGTTCCCACATTACATCCCAGACAGTGAGTAAGTTGATGAAATTGAGCAACATCTACCTGTAGAGCTTTTCCACAGCAGCATTTTGACTTGTCAGAGCAGGTACAGCAAAGATGGACCAGATGACAACAGTGGCTCTTCAGTGAAGTGTCTCAGGAAGCAACACCAGTGAGCCAGTATGTACAATACCAGGGCTCACTGTTTACTAAGTAGTGCTCTATATTTAGCCTCCGCCGTTTAATTGTGAACTTCATGCTCTTTACGGTGCCCTCCAAATTCACACAATGAAACCAAAAAAGTAGTGTTCAAGCATGTACATTTATTTCTGCTCACACTCCCATCACCAATGCAAAATGACTGATTTATGAAGCATCTGAAGTCTCAATTTACTTTTAAGTGTACTATACAAGTATTTATTGGGTGCTCCAGCGATGATGTATTCTTTTAGGCCAACCCCGGAAGTTAGCATCTTCTGGGGTTGGAAAAAAACCTTCTGGTTACACTCACAAAAAGCCAATGGGATCTCTCCATTGGCTTTTGGATTATTACAGAAAGTAAGCTAAACGCAAAACGTTTATGATATTTCAGCAAGATAATCATCACAAATGAACGCCACTTTTAAGATTTTTTTAAGCATAATTGCAATCGCTAGAAGTAAAAAGCTAACGTTAGGCTAACTATCTCCACCGCGGTCACATGACTTCATGTCACCACTAAGCTAAAGGCGGACTAGTCTTCTAGTGAAGACGTTGAGTCGTCTCATTTAGACTCTTGTTAGCAACTGCCCTCTAAGACACGCAAAGGCTTCAAAATTAACGAGTTTTTAAATTGTAAAATTGTTCTATTTACTGCCGTATTTTCTGTAACAAAACAAAACGTGAACATCTCTCAAGCTTGTGTTAATCACAGACTTTATTTCAGGAATCTAACCAAGAATTAGCATTTTTGTAGTTCCCTGTTTCAGAAAACAGGGAACTGGAACTACAAAAATCCACTCATTCCTAGTAGTGTGTGTATATGTGTGTGTTGTGTATGTATATGTATGTATGTATGTGTATGTATGTATATATATATA
>JACSYO010001784.1:0-11088 GCA_016806645.1 Ophiodon elongatus | reverse complement strand
TGGGAATTTTCTGGAATGTAAGATAACAGTGTCCTCCCTAAGCTGTTGGTTTGGGATAAAGTTACGTTCAAGGTCAAAAGACAAGACCGTTCCTTACATCTCGACTCTATAAATTATGTTGTGATCTGTGGAATGTTGAGACATTTGCTACAGACTGCAGAGCGTGCAGTCGTTGTGAATCTCTCCCTTGCAAGAATAAAAGAAGACAAAGACAAACTTGATTTCTAAAGACTTTATCCATTTCTTAACTTCGGCTTCTTCTCCTGATTAACGTACAAATCTTCCATAACACCAGTATGAAATATTAACTTAAATATGATACCATTTTAATCATGCACATATGGTGATATTGGTCTCAATAATGCACCGCCTCTTAAGTCACATCTTTGTACAGTTACAGTGTCTCCCTACGCCAAATGGAAATATTTGAAACCATTTCTTTCCTGGGTGAAACAAAGACGCACATCACATTTCTCTCAGAGGGTGGTGGTTGCATTGATTTTGCAGAATTTGCAATGGCCACCCTTGTCCCATTTCACAGGCCAGTGTGCAAACATCATCTGGAATTCCAACACAAACTGTCTTGGGAGGTGGTGGTGGAGATGTGGCGTTGAGTGATGGGCGGCCCCTTAGCCGAGAAGGAGCCACTCGCCAGACCAGATCAAGGATCTTCTCACTGACCATGGACTCGGCTCCCAGCCAGACCAGAGACAATGGAATATGGCGGTGGCCAGCACTATTTAACTGAACTTGCCCACTGCTCTTTGTTTATTGGATTGTTCCTTTTTTCGTAGGACCCTGTGACTTTTACTTCTATCCCTTCTTGTGAAATAATTAAGTTCTCCAGTTTTTAAGGGATTTTATTATGTTTTTGTCACCAGTCTTATCTCAATCCAGTTCCAATATTTGTTCCTGTTTCAACTCTTTAATTGGCCGTTTGGGAAAACAATTATGAATTGCCAATCTTCCACTATTGTGCCCCAGTCTCTGACCTTGGGTCACAGTACACTGTTCTCTCTTGTAGCTCCAAAAATGAAATGCCTTCTATTGAATTACATCTAAAGTCTTTATAACCTGTTGTCAGCAAGACAAGTATCAGTAACTCTGTAATAGTACAAATGCATGATCAATTTGTCATGTTTTTATGAACAAATGAGGGATGAAGGAGATCATTATGTATACTGTATACTATCTATATATATATATATATATATATATACACGCAATTTGAAGTCGCCAGTGGAGCGTTTCTTTATAATTTGTTGTAGCTCCATGTATAATATAACCCAGCCCAAGCTCTTAAGAAGACAAGGAAAATCTCTCAGTATGTTGCTGTCTGGTAGGTAGGTGAGAATTAGTTGTTCCTAAATAACCTAACAAGCTGTATTTACAGTTAGCCAATGTCTGTGATGGTATTTGTTTATATAACGATAGATCCAGCCGAATATGGATGGTAAATAAGTTTACGTTAATAATTATATATGGAAGCGAAAGATTGCTGTGGACGAGCCTGCTATCTTAGCGTCATGTGACAAATGTTTTGGGTGAATGACGGTACAAATTTTGTTGGTACTATCAGGGATTTGTGGATATTATAGATATGCTTTTTTGTTATATTGTTTTGGGGTACCTGGGGAATGGCAACTGGGTAATGGGGAGCTATACGTCTCCTATATACTTAATTTCTTACTTTGGGATATGTAATATTATCTTCATAACCTATCCACATGACTATGATTAATATGGCGGGCTGGAACATTAATGGCCTTAATAGTCCGGTTAAATGATCTGCATGTTTAGACTTTCTCATGAGGCATGAGATTCAAGTGGCACTTATTCAGGAAGCACATCTTACCAGTAAGGATGGTCATTGGTTTACCAATAGGCACCATTACACAGCCACTACAGCCTCATTTAATTCTAAGAGCTGGTTTGTGTTAGCGGTCCTCAAACGTAACCTTCCCGTAAGCCTTATAGAAACATATGGAAGCACTGACGGCCGCATTGCTTATATTAAAACAAACTTTGCAGGTTGGAAAATCGCATTTGTTGAACTTTATGCACCTAACCAATTTGATTCTACTTTATTTAAGAATATTAATAATCTCTTAACCAAGTTGGAAGGTTTTTCAGTAGTAATTGGTGCCGATATGAATGCTGTATTGGACTCAACACTTTGACCGCTCTGGTAATTCAACGCAAAACTCACATAAACATGCATTTTAATTCAATTCAATTTATTTATTTATTTTGTACAGCCTAAAATCAGAAATCACAAATTTGCCTCAAAGGGCTTTACAGTCTTTACACATACAACATCCTCTGTCCCGGGACCTCTCATCGGTTCAGGAAAAACTCCCCCAAAACACCCTTTAACAGGGAGAAAAAGGGAAGAAACCTTCGGGAGGGCAACAGAGGAGGATCCTCTATCAGGATGGACAGAAGTACAATAGATGGCATGTGTACAGAATGAACAACATAACAGAGTTACAACACATTCAATGCATATGACAGAAATTATTCATATAATGAGAGTAATAGGCATGAGGAAAAAGTTATCAGAAATAACAACAATAGTGGATATAGTAGAATAATAATGAAAATAAAAGCAGTAATGGTATTGGCAATAGTAATAGCAATTAATCATAATAATGATAATAGCAGTAAATGTCGGGCAGGACCAGGGTCCAGATATAACCTGTGAGGCGAGAAAGCACAAAGTTAGTAATTTGCATTAATGGTACATGAATTCATACAGAAGGAGATAAAGAAGGGTGGGCGTCAGCAGGGCCATGGCAGGAGGCAGGAAAAGGGTCCAGATATATATATATATGTATATATATGTGTATGTGTGTATATATGTATGTGTGTATATATGTGTGTATGACATATATATATGTGTGTGTATATATATATTTGAAATATGTGTATGTAGATGTATGTGTATGTGTGTATATATATGTGTAATATGTGTATGTGTGTATATATATGTATATGACATATATATATGTGTGTGTATATATATATTTGTATGACATATATATATATATGTGTGTGTATATACATGTGTGTATATAAATGTGTATGTGTGTGTATATACATGTGTATGTGTGTATATATATGTGTAATATGTGTATGTGTGTATATATGTGTGTATGACATATATATATATGTGTGTGTATAAACATGTGTGTATATAAATGTGTATGTGTGTATATATATGTGTATATATATGTGTATGTGTGAATATATAATTGTATGTGTGTATATATATATGTGTAATATGTGTATGTGTATATATGTATATGTGTGTATGTGTGTGTATATTTATGTGTAATATGTGTATGTGTGTATATATATGTTTATGTGTGTGTATATATATATGTGTAATATGTGTATGTGTATATATATATATATGTGTGTGTGTATATATATGTTTGCATATATATCTGTGTAAATATATATATGGGTATGTGTGTGTATATATATATATGTCTATGTGTGTGTGTATATATATATATGTGTATGACATATACATGTGTGTATATATATGTGTGTGTGTATATACATGTGTGTATATACAGTGTACGTGTAAGACATATATATGTGTGAATAAAAATGCGTGTATATAAATGTGTATGTGTGTGTATATATATATGTGTATGTAGATGTATGTGTATGTGTGTATATATATGTGTATGACATATATATATATACATATATATATATGTGTGTGTGTATATATGTTTGCATATATATCTGTGTATATATATGGGTATGTGTGTGTATATGTGTAATATGTCTACAGCATGTATATGACATATATATGCGTGTGTATAAATATGTGTAATATGTGTATGTGTGTATATACATGTGTATGTGTGTATATATATGTGTATGTACTGTATATATAATTATATGTGTGTATATATATGTGTATGTGTGTATATATATATGTTTATGATATATATATATGTGTGTGTGTATATATATGTTTGCATATATATCTGTGTAAATATATATATGGGTATGTGTGTGTATATATATATATGTGTATGTGTGTGTATATATATATATGTGTATGACATATACATGTGTGTATATATATGTGTGTGTGTATATACATGTGTGTATATACAGTGTACGTGTAAGACATATATATGTGTGAATAAAAATGCGTGTATATAAATGTGTATGTGTGTGTATATATATGTGTAATATGTGTATGTGTGTATATATATGTGTATGACATATATATATACATATATATATATGTGTGTGTGTATATATGTTTGCATATATATCTGTGTATATATATGGGTATGTGTGTGTATATGTGTAATATGTCTACAGCATGTATATGACATATATATGCGTGTGTATAAATATGTGTAATATGTGTATGTGTGTATATACATGTGTATGTGTGTGTATATATATATGTGTAATATGTATATGTGTGTATTTATATATGTGTAATATGTGTATGTGTGTATTTATATATGTGTAATATGTATATGTGTGTATATATATATGTGTAATATGTATATGTGTATATACATATGTGTATGACATTTATACAGTATATATGTATGTGTGTATGTATATGTTTGCATATATATCTGTGTATATATATATGGGTATGTGTGTGCATATATATGTGTAATATGTGTATATATATGTGTATATATATGTGTAATATGTGTATGTGTGTATATATATGTGTATGACATATATGTGTGTGTGTATATATATATGTGTAATATGTGTATGATATATATATATATATATATATATATATATATATATATATATATATGTGTGTGTGTGTGTGTGTGTATATATATGTTTGCATATATATCTGTGTATATATATGGGTATGTGTGTGTATGTATGTGTGTGACATATATATGTGTGTGTGTGTATATAAATATGTGTAATATGTGTATGTGTGTATATATATATGTGTATGACATATATATTTGTGTGTGTATAAAAATGTGTTTGTAAAAATGTGGATGTGTGTATGTATATGTGGATGTATATATATGTGAATGTGTGCATATATATGTGAATGTGTGTATATATATGTGTATGTGTGTGTATATATATGTGTATATATTGGTGTATTTGTGTGTATATGTATGTGTAATATGTGTATGTGTTTATATATATATATATATATATATATATGTGTGTGTGTACATGTGTATGTGTGTGTATATTTATGTGTGTATATATTTGTGTATTTGTGTGTATATATGTGTATGTGTGTATATATATATATGTGTATGACATATATATGTGTGTGTGTATATATATGTGTGTTTATGTGTATGTGTGTGTATATGTAATATGTGTATGTGTGTATGTATAGGTGTATGACATATATGTGTGTGTGTGTATATATATGTGTAATATGTGTATGTGTGTATATATATGTGTATGACATATATATGTGTTCTTATAAAAATATGTGTATATAAATGTGTATGTGTGTGTATATAAATGTGTATGTAGATGTATGTGTGTATATATATGTGTATGTGTATATATATATGTGTATGTGTGTGTATATATATGTGTAATGTGTATGTGTATATATATGTGTATGACATATATGTATATATGTGTGTGTATACATATGTTTGCATATATATCTGTATATATATGAGTATGTGTGTATATATATGTGTAATATCTGTATGTGTATTTATATATATATATGTGTATGACATATATATATGTGTGTGTGTATATATATGTGTATGTGTATATATATATCTATATATATATATGTGTATGTGTGTATATATATATATATATGTGTGTATGTGTGTGTATATATATATATATATGTATGTGTGTGCATATATATATGTGTAATATGTGTATAGAAACCCAGACAAATGGGAACTGAAGGTCCATCTGTGGTCCTGAGAGGTTCGGAGGGGTCCATCTGTGGTCCTGAGAGGTTCGGAGGGGTCCATCTGTGGTCCTGGGGCACCTGCTGTTGTTCTGAAGGGCCCAGTCTGGATCACATCAGCCAGGGGTGGTGCTTCAGTTCCTCCAGGGTGGATCTGTCCTCTGGGCTCTTTTCCAGACAGCTCAGAAGAAAAGCCTTGCAGTCTGGTCAGACAAACAGGAATCATGTTTTAATACAGACACTGGAATGTACGTGTGGGCTGATTCTACTGCATGTGTGTGTGTGACTTACCTGAGGAAAGACCTTCCCTGACGTTACGGTGTACAAAGCTGACCTCATAGCGGCCTCTGAAGGGGAGACGTCCATGCAGCATCCCAAACAGCACGACACCAAGCTGCCACACAGTGGTGGGTTCAGCGCTGTACCTCCCATGCAGGAACAGCTCAGGGGAGGTGTAGTCGAGGGTTCCTACAATACACACAGTTACAGAGACACACAGGTAATGGTGAGGGACAGAGGTAGAGGACAGAGACAGCAAAGATGCTGGGTTGTTTCAGAGAACAGGTACAGAAGAAATACAGCCTACCTTGTGCTGTTCTGTACGTCCCCTCTGACAGAAATGTGCCACAGCCAAAGTCAATGAGCCGGACACGTGGGACATCAGAGCCGGTCTCAATGAGAATGTTGTCCAGCTTGATGTCCCTGTGGAAGACACCTCTGGAGTGGACTTCAATGAGAGCATCCACCAGCTGTTTTGTTATGGTCTGTGGGAGACAGAAAGAGACATATAGACTGTGAGATATTGCGCGGACACGTAAACAGAGACAGGTCAAAATAAAAAAACATGTCATCAGCTTCTTACTTTAGCCGCGTGCAGAGGCAGGGCAGACTCTCTCGACCTGATGAAGTCTAATAGGTCCATGCAGGGGACTGGTCTCTCTAGAACAAGAATCAGCTCATAGTCTAGATCGTACCAGTCCAGCAGGGTCACCACTGTACTGGTCTCTGCTGCTGCTGGTTTCAGTTTCAGCATCAGCGCCACCTCCAAAGGGACCATCCTCGTTTTCCCTCCCAGCACCTGTAGACATGGAGAAATAGAGAAAGCAAATAATGAAACCTTCATGTCCACATATACACAACAGTTAACAGTGTTGTAACTGATAGAGTGTGTGAAGAACAAGAGGAACATGTGTATATGTTCCCTTTGTACCAGTAGATTTAAATGATGTA
The DNA here is from genome assembly GCA_016806645.1 of Ophiodon elongatus. Taxonomy (NCBI): domain Eukaryota; kingdom Metazoa; phylum Chordata; class Actinopteri; order Perciformes; family Hexagrammidae; genus Ophiodon; species Ophiodon elongatus. The sequence goes on along the minus strand of JACSYO010001784.1, from coordinate 3,932 downwards.
GATACTTGTTGGCATTAGGACGAAAATCAAATCACTTACCATTGATGTGTGCTCAACTTTCATCTGGGAGATGTGTTTTATGGCCACCTACGGGAAAGAAACACAGATATTTGGTTAGTTCATACTACATACAGTGTGAATGGTTCATGGATTATGTGTGTGTGTGTGTGTGTGTGTGTGTGTGTGTGTGTGTGTGTGTGTGTGTGTGTGTGTGTCTTACAGGCAGATTGTCGTCTCTGCGGTGACCAGCAAACACTGACCCGTAGCCTCCCTCGCCCAGCAGCTCCTCCTCCTCGTACTTGTCCTTAAAGGCTTCTGCAGAAACAAAACACTTTGATTATTCTTGTTCAGAACTGTCATTCCACTTATAAAGTAACCCCTAATACAACAGTAACTTGTAATTATTTCAAATTGAATCCTATTTCCAATTTGAATCCAAAACCCAAGGCTGAACCTAGGAGGGACAGTTTGACCTTTTGGGCCAGCAGAAGATTAGCTTAGCTTAGCATAAAGACTGTAAACAGTCTGATTCTGCCCAAAGGTAACAAAATCCACCTATCAACGTCCCTCCAGATCCACTAGACACTAAACAACAATGTTTACAGGCTAGAGTTAACGCAACTGAATTTCCTGAAGGAACACAGACTTCATCAGTGTTTCATGTATTTCTGTCTCCTCTAACCTCTGCTGTTCGTGGGGCTGGTGCTTCTTGACGAGGGGGGGCCAGGTTCGTCACTGGAGGAGGTCTTTCTGCTCCTTTTCCTGGATTCTTCTGTCTCCTCAGACTTTCTCTTTCTGCTCCTCCTCTCTTCAGCTCCGGTGCTGATGCTTGGGTTGGTGAGCGTGTATGTCCCAGAATCCCCGGTGCTGTTGCTGGCAGGTGTTGAGTTCCCAGCATCTTCCGTGGAGGAAGAGGATCCCCTGATGGTCCGGGTGCGGGCCACGTTAGGAGTGGGGGTTCCTTCTTCTCCTTTTCGGCCTCTCATTGCTTTCAGCAGAGGTGGACTTCCTCTTTCTGCAGGTCTTTGTCTCCCTGGTAACCAACACAGCTGCACTGCTGGGTCTGGAGAGGCTCTGGGTTTCTCCTGAGTCAGTGTGACAATCAACAAAGAATAGAAAAAGAAGAGAAACATGAGCCTGTTAGCTTCACTGGATTCAGTGTTGATCAGTTAATAACAGACTGTGCACACTGGTATTCAGACTAATCAGACCAATTAATCTCCTGACCTCCCAGACTTCGGAAACATTTCCATAATCTCACATAACTTTGCAATAGCTAACTAAATAGCCTCTTACTGAGGTTTGACTGAATTTCTCCTTTCAGTTAGATCACAGACACAGTGACTTTTTCTATCACCTCAGTCTCATCTTACCTGAGCTGTCAGGTGGGCCGGTGTACGCTGAGGCGGAACTGGTAGCAGAGACACTTGTTAAAGACCCGCTGGAGGTTTGGCTGCAGCTATCGGAGGGACTCCGACTGGTCCTGCTCCTCTTGCTGGCTCTTTCAAGACTCTGCTCGGAGTTTCTCTTGGAGGTCTTCCTTCTTCCATCTGATCTGCAGTCCTCCACTGCAGAGATGATGGGGTCAGTGTGGCGCCCTGCAAGAACAGAAAAAGATCATTTAGTTTGCTGCATGTGCTGATATCATCTACTACATTATCTAGTGTCTGTGTTACTAAAGGAAGAACCAGCATCAGTGATCATTAGCCAACCAGCTAAATCATATGGATCGTCAGCCCAGATTCACCAAGTGACGTGAAAATTAACATTTTTTATTCATTTTAGCCTTTGTCAGAGCAATTGACATATGATGAAAAGTTAAAAAGACATTGATGGTCAACGGGTGAAATAAAAACACAGGACTTTCCACCAATAGTCCAGTGTTTGTGTCCCAAAGAGTAGAGTTATTTAACTTACATTGTTTATGGTTTACTTCATTCATATACTTATATCAAGCCCAACCATGATGTTTTTCTGAACCCAACTAAGTGGTTCAGTTTGACAGTAACAACGTGGCGTAACATGACACGTGAAAAGCCTAAAATTCATTGTCGTTACGCGCAGAATGTCAATAAATCATTGTACTATCCATACACCTTCCCATGAGATCAGGTTGGTGTTTGTAGGTTAGAGACTGCAGTTTTTAACCAGTATTTTCTCCTCACTACTCACCCAGTTGTCTACTGGAAGGCTGACACTGAAAAGCGCTTGTAGTTGTCCACGATTTGGAAGTCATGACTCTCAAACTGTAATGGTTCATCGTTGAAATGATAATGTTCTGGATTAGTCCTCCTGTCTTGTTATATGTCTTCAGTAGAACTCATGCATGGTGTGTTCCGAGGCAATAAAGGCAACTCAATATTCTACAGTTCTACTCATTTGAATACGGAATGTCAGGTCAATTCTACACCGATGAACACATTTAATCAAAAATAAATAAGTTTTATGTATGGTTTTATGATACCTGAATACCAGTTTAGGATTCTTCATCTTTATCAAAACATAGTTGGATTCCAAATCTCATGATTTGTCTCCAAACATTATAACAGCCAACAAACCAGTTCAACGGTTCTGGTGTCACTCAATAGAAATCGCTGTTCATCCCGTCTACTGTATGCAGCAGCTGCTTTAATAAAGATATTTGGGAGTTTAAATAATCATGGACTAATATAATAATAATAAAGTTTTCCTTTTGCTCAGACAAACTCACTGGCAAAGGATCACAGACCTCAGACCTCCAGTGTCCAGAGTACTTTACTTACAGTCGGCACCTTCATTCATTATTTAAATCTTTAGACAAAAAGGTTTATTGGTTAACTTGTGTTGAACTTGTTTGCCCATTTCTGTATATATTTAATAATCTAAGGACTGTTACAGGACTTTAAAACAAGTCCTTATGAAAATATCAGTCCTTATCATTTAGTTTAGTGTAATTTAAAGGTTTTTCAAATATACAAAGAGCAGCAGAGTTTAAATGTATGTTAGTCTATATTCATAGTCACCCCACCCTAGATTTGAAATGATAACAATGACAATGAGTTAAATCAGATGATGTTATGGCCTGATATATCAGGCCATAACATCATCTGATTTAACTCAAGCGTGTAGGGCCTACACGCTTGAGTGTAATTAAATTGCTAAATAAAAAAGAGACAAAACGCAAAATAAACAAAGACAAATTTGACTGATAGCATTTCAATCAAGAGAGACCAGTTGAATAAAAAAAGGATAATTGTTTATTGTTAACAGATGATATATGATGATAAAGTCTCAGAGTCTTTGGCGCTTGGACTCTACCGGGAGATTTGTAATTGAGGGCCGTCTGCCCTGATCAGCATCAAGATAGATCCCCAAAAGGAAAAAATAAACCACAGCCTAATAACTCCCCCAAAAGAATGTTTACTTACCAAGCTGGAATGAACTGGTCACGAATGATCGATGATGGCATAAGCTGCTAAGAGATGAGGCATAACGAGGAGCATGACAGAACTTTAGGTTAAGTGATTAGAAGCTGCGATTTACCATGAATGAGTAAACGTGGACTAAAGCGCTGCAATGACTATCAGCACTGACCAGAGCATTTATGAGATAAAGCTACATTTCTTTTCTTCAGATTTCTGGAGCTATATCGCAATAATAACAATATACTTTTGACCATGATAATTATGAAGGTAAAATCTGATATCGTTTAGAAGGGACATAAAAAAAAAACATAATCATAAAAGAATATTATTCAGCACATTGTGCTGTAAGAATACATATCCAGCTATATGGTATATAATCATAACAAATATGAACAGGTTCCTTCCCAACAAATTCCACATGACTCTCAGTATGCAGAGAGAAAGGCGTCCCTGTGGGAGACACTGATGCAGAGAGTCTTACAACACGTTTACTGACTCAGTCTAATATGTATTTATTCATAGAAAGAG
>JACSYO010001783.1:40000-56834 GCA_016806645.1 Ophiodon elongatus | reverse complement strand
CTAACCCTAACCCTAACCTCTGACCTCTAGACCTAACCCTAACCCTTAACCTCTGACCCTAACCTTAACCTTGCTAACCCTAACCTCTGACCCTAACCCTCTAACCTCTAGACCTAACCCTAACCCTTAACCTCTAACCCTAACCTTAACCCTAACCTCTAACCCTAACCTCTGACCCTAACCCTCTAACCTCTAGACCTAACCCTAACCTCTGACCCTAACCCTTAACCCTTAACCCTCTGACCCTAACCTCAACCCTCTAACCGTAACCTCTACCCTTAACCTCTAACCCCTAACCCTAACTTGGTACTCTGACCTTAGCCTCAACCTTGAACCTTATCCCTTACTCTGACTTTTTAACCCCTAACCTTTACTTTTAATCTAATTTATATTCTTAACCCTTACTTTAACCCTACCCTTGCCGACCCTACTATTATCTGACCTTCTTACCCCACCTTTAACCTTTATCCGTCACCTCAGCATCACACTCTCTATTAGAACTTTTTCATTCTTATCCCTGTTCTATTCTAGGGTCTTAGTACATACGGCAGGGGATTCTAAGTGATATGCGCTGGCCGTGCCTTGCCTTAGATCTCTATTCAACCACGAAGTCGTCGGACGACGTGGGGAGTCTATGGGTTCATGTCTTCATCCTAACCTAACCCTAACCTAACCTAACCCTTCTATTCTAGGTCTTAGTACATACGGCAGGGTTCTAAGTGATATGCGCTGGCCCGTGCCTTGCCTTAGATCTCTATTCAACCACGAAGTCGTCGGACGACGTGGGGAGATCTACTGGGTTCATGTCTTCATCCCTAACCCCTAACCTCTAACCCCCTAACCCTAACCCTAACCCTAACCCTAACCCTAACCCTAACCCCTAACCCCTAACCCTAACCCTAACCCTAACCCTAACCCTCCTAACCCTAACCCTAACCCTAACCCTAACCCTAACCCTAACCCTAACCCTAAACTCTAACCCTAACCCTAACCCTTAACCTCTAACCCTAACCTCTAACCTCTGACCCTAACCCTCTAACCTCTAGACCTAACCCTAACCCTAACCCTTAACCTCTAACCCTAACCTTAACCTCTAACCTCTAGACCTAACCCTAACCTCTGACCCTAACCCTCTAACCTCTAGACCTAACCTCTGACCCTAACCCTCTAACCTCTAGACCTAACCCTAACCTCTAGACCTAACCTCTGACCCTAACCCTCTAACCCCTAACCCTAACTTGGTACTCTGACCTTAGCCTCAACCTTGAACCTTATCCCTTACTCTGACTTTTTCAACAACTACTTTTAATCCTAATTTATATTCTTAACCCTTACTTTAAACCCTTGCCGACCCTACTATTATCTGACCTTCTTACACCTTTAACCTTTATCCGTCACCTCAGCATCACACTCTCTATTAGAGACTTTTTTTACAATCATTCTTATCCCTGTTCTATTCTAGGGTCTTAGTACATACGGCAGGGGGATTCTAAGTGATATGCGCTGGCCCGTGCCTTGCCTTAGATCTCTATTCAACCACGAAGTCGTCGGACGACGTGGGGAGATCTATGGGTTCATGTCTTCATCCTAACCCTAACCTAACCCTAACCTAACCCTTCTATTCTAGGTCTTAGTACATACGGCAGGGGATTCTAAGTGATATCGCTGGCCACGTGTGCCTTAGATCTCTATTCAACACGAAGTCGTCGGACGCGTGGGGAGATCTATGGGTTCATGTCTTCATCTAACCCTAACCTAACCTAACCCCACCCCCAACCCTAACCCTAACCCTAACCCTAACCCTAACCCTAACCCTAACCCTAACCCTAACCCTAACCCTAACCCTAACCCTAACCCTAACCCTCTAACTTCTAGACCTAACCCTAACCTTTGACCCTAACCCTCTAACCTCTAGACCTAACCCTAACCCTTACCCTCTAACCCTAACCTTAACCTCTAACCTCTAGACCTAACCCTAACCTCTGACCCTAACCCTCTAACCTCTAGACCTAACCCTAACCTCTGACCCTAACCCTCTAACCTCTAGACCTAACCCTAACCTCTGACCCTAACCCTCTAACCTCTAGACCTAACCCTAACCTCTGACCCTAACCCTTAACCCTTAACCCTTAACCCTCTGACCCTAACCTCAACCCTCTAACCGTAACCTCTACCCTTAACCTCTAACCCCTAACCCTAACTTGGTACTCTGACCTTAGCCTCAACCTTGAACCTTATCCCTTACTCTGACTTTTTAACCCCTAACCTTTACTTTTAATCCTAATTTATATTCTTAACCCTTACTTTAACCCTTACCCTTGCCGACCCTACTATTATCTGACCTTCTTACCCCACCTTTAACCTTTATCCGTCACCTCAGCATCACACTCTCTATTAGAGACTTTTTTATAATCATTCTTATCCCTGTTCTATTCTAGGGTCTTAGTACATACGGCAGGGGGATTCTAAGTGATATGCGCTGGCCCGTGCCTTGCCTTAGATCTCTATTCAACCACGAAGTCGTCGGACGACGTGGGGAGATCTATGGGTTCATGTCTTCATCCTAACCCTAACCCTAACCCTAACGGGCATAAATTCTGGAACTAGTACTTCCCAAAGTCCTAGAACCTCGCGGATGGTACCAATGGAAAGGGCGCGGACGGTTTAGTACATACGGAAACATTTTCCAAGTCTCTACGACCTTCACAAGGAAAGTTAATCAACAATCCCCCATTTCGATGTGGTTATCATCCCTAACCACAACGTTATAGAAAATAAATTACATTGGGAGTCTCTGGCAGCCAAGGAAAAGTCCTAGAGGTGCCATACTTTATTCAAAGGTGCTCCCCCTATAGTACTAATATACACACCAAATTTCAGGACTCTAGTACAAACAGAAAAAAGGTTATAGACATTCGTCAAAAATAAAATTGGGCCATTACCCCTATACATCTATTTGATTACTTTTATTCAGTGTGATTTAAAATATGTGGGTGAGACCGGTGACACCATTGCAGCCTGATTTACACAACACAGACACAATGTATTAAAGATGAAAAATGCACACACTATATTAGTGAAGCATTTCCTCCTACATGGCTGGACCTTTGTTCAAACAACAGGCCTACAGAGTAATCCCAGATGAACCACACCTAACCACAGCTCTGACTCCACCTAACCACAGCTCTGACTCCACCTAACCACAGCTCTGACTCCACCTAACCTCAGCTCACCACTCAGAGAGAGAGGAGGGGGGTGAGACAGAGGAGATAGCTGCAGCCTCGTCTGTCAATCACCTCCTAAAAATAGAAATCTGGAGTCTCTCTCTGCAGTCTGTCCCCAACACCCAGCCTCTCTCTCTTCCTCTGGCAGTTGGTGTCGATTGCCCCAATGTTGGGCCAGCGTTGAGCCGAGTTTGAACTGAAACAAACAGGATCACAAGGGCTGCTCCGGGACCAGAACTTCTTCAAACCAGCTTTGACAGATAGAACAACTGAAGAATTCTCTGGAAACTTTACCGTTAAAGAAAACTTTGAAAAATCCCTTCAACGTTGGATTCATATCACTGAAACAATCAAAGATCAAATACTTCAACCCGGCCTGGTAAGTTGACTGGACCTGGTCCTGGACTGACCACCAACCTCAGTTTTAACCAGGATCTCTATGAGAAGTCTGAACCTGAATCTTGTTGGACCCGATCCTGGTCCAGAGAAGACTGTTTGTGTCACAGAAAGTGAATCGTAAGAGGTAAGAGCAAGTTTAAAATCCTCTGATCTCAGAACACTACAGTTATTGATTGAATTATGTGCTGATAATGTATTTATTTATTTATAAAATCTCAAAGTTTTCACTATGAAAAGGAATAAAAGACATTAGAAATACATTTTAAATGTCCCGATGTCTTTAGTCACAGCTTTGAAACTAAACTTGAGAGAAAAATACAGAAAGTGAAATCATCAATCTCGTTTTTAATAAAAATGTTGGAATTGAACAGGTTAAGTCTGCAGACTAAACCAAGTGTAAACTATGAGCACCGGACTGGGCGGAGGAGGAAGAGGAGGAAGAGGAGGAAGAGGAGGAAGAGGAGGGAGGCAGTTCTTCCTCAGCACTCACCGCTGCCCTGAAGTTGAGCTGCTGCCTCGTCGTGACCCTGAGACACCAAGCTCACTGCTTCCTGCTGACCAGGGTCATAAGGATGCAAACTACCCGGAGGACTCCTCCACCTGTCGCTCCGGAGAAGAGGAGGAGGAGGAGGAGGAGGAGGAGGAGGAGGAGGAGGAGGAGGAGGAGGAGGAGGGGAGCATCAGTGACTGGTCGGAGGAGGACCTCTCCTTCCACTTCTCTCCGTCTGTCATCCGTCCATCAGAAGAGGAGGAGTCAGAAGAGGAGAGCGGCTTTGAGTGTATAGACCTCACCATGGAAATGCAGGTAAGATTCATTGTCAACTAACTAACTAACTAACTAACTGACGGACGAACTAACTAACTGATGGATAAACTAACTAACTAACTAATGGACGAACTAACTAACTGATGGACAAACTAACTAACTGATGGATGAACTAACTATCTGATGGACTAACTAACTGATGGATGAACTAACTAACTAACTAACTGATGGACTAACTAACTAACTAACTGATGGACGAACTAACTAAGTAACTGATGGACGAACTAATTAACTGATGGACTAACTAACTAACTGATGGACGAACTAACTAAGTAACTGATGGACGAACTAACTAAGTAACTGATGGACGAACTAACTAACTAACTAACTGATGGACAAACTAACTAACTGATGGATGAACTAACTATCTGATGGACTAACTAACTGATGGATGAACTAACTAACTAACTAACTGATGGACTAACTAACTAACTAACTGACGGACAAACTAACTAACTGATGGACGAACTAACTAAGTAACTGATGGACGAACTAACTAACTAACTAACTAACTGATGGACAAACTAACTAACTGATGGATGAACTAACTATCTGATGGACTAACTAACTGATGGATGAACTAACTAACTAACTAACTGATGGACTAACTAACTAACTAACTGACGGACAAACTAACTAACTGATGGATGAACTAACTAAGTAACTGATGGACGAACTAACTAACTGATGGACTAACTAACTAACTGATGGACGAACTAACTAACTAACTGATGGACGAACTAACTAAGTAACTGATGGACGAACTAACTAACTAACTAACTAACTGATGGACAAACTAACTAACTGATGGACTAACTAACTAACTGACGGACTGACTAGTTGACCAACTGACAAATCCAGGAACTGATTAACTGAATGACTAACTAGCTGACTAACTGCCTGACTGACTAGCTAACTGACCGACAGACTGAGTAACACCATATGGCTTTCCTTTGATTGCGTTCCTGTCTTCCAGGTCAAAGGTCAGAAAGGAGAGGGGGTAAAGATGGTCCCAAAGCGACTGATTCAAATGAAGAAGAAGAAGACTGACAAACTGCAGGTAGGACTCCCATCTTCTCCCCTGTCCGAACCCGTCCTTCTGTTTACCTGTCCACCTGTCCAGGTGATACTGAAGGATGGACCGGCTGAAAGGGGGGGAGCTAAGACCTGTCACCGCCCTGACCTGCTGCTACGGCAACACAGTATGCTCGCCTCCTTCCACACACACTCGACAACCAGCAGCGACGTGGACAGCAACGGGGTCTACAAGGGTCTGGACAGCAACGGGGTCTACAAGGGTCTGGACAGCAACGGGGTCTACAAGGGTCTGGACAGCAACGGGGTCTACAAGGGTCTGGACAGCAACGGGGTCTACAAGGGTCTGGACAGCAACAAGGTCTACAAGGGTCTGGACAGCAACGAGGTCTACAAGGGTCTGGACAGCAACGAGGTCTACAAGGGTCTGGACAGCAATGGGGTCTACAAGGGTCTGGTCCCAGGAGCCAGTCAAGGTAACAACACATGAACCTGTCAGAAAGCCCCGCCCCTCACCTGTGCCTGTCAGCACTGATACAACACCTGTTCACAGTCTCACCTGTAGTCAGGTGTTCACAGCTGTAATGGTGCAAGTGTGATATATTACTCAATGTTGAAGATATGATCTAAGGCTTTCATTGTGAAACAGCTGAAGGAAGTTAGTGACCGACTGCTTCAGCTAGATTTAAAGTGAAATGAAGAGTTTAACACCTTGTTCAGGTAAGACTCTTTGTTGTAGATATGTAAACTCTACCTGTCCTCAGTCTGAGCTTGTGGTCCAGTCTCAGATATAAAAACACCTGAGTTTGTCTCCTCTTTGTTGTTTTTAGTACCAAGGCAGCCGCTGCTGAAGTCCTTCTCTTTGGACGAAACTAAAACAAAGATGGCGTCCTGTATCATTAAGGGTGTTTTGTCTAAGAAGATGCAGGTGGAGCAGAACAGCTGTCAAAGCTCCTATCTTCAGAGGAAACCTGCACGCTTACCCGGCCTTCTCCAGCCTGCAGACCAGCCTCGGGTAAGGGAGGGGGGCGGAGGGGTCTTTAAAGCCCCGGTCCATGTGGTGAGAGACATGAGGAGTTTAGTTAAAAACACCTACAGCCTCTCGTTCTCCGCAGCACCAACAACGCCTAACAACAACAAGCCAACAAGTTTCAAAGTGATTGGTCAGGATGACAGCCCCCCACCCACTTACCAGCAGGCTGTGGGGATCAAAGGTCACGATGAAACCAACAGAAACTGTCCAGGTTCAGTTTACTTTGACAGAGGACCCCTCGCAAAGGTCGCTGCGTCTCTTAGCCAATCAGAGGACAGGCAACATAGCCACAGATTCAGTCATCCAATCATACAGCAAAGACGAGGCAGTGAGCCAATTGTAAGCAGCAGTAAGGTGGGTGATGACACCCGGCCCGCGGGGTTGTCACCCACAAACCCACCTATCAGCAGTGACCTGTCACAGTTTAGCCAATCAGAGAGAGGCAGAGGTGTAAGTCAACAGGCTGGGACCTCCCTTCCGGCCTTGTTCATCCAGCTTCCCACTCGTCCCCCCTTCACCATCACCCACCCCCAAAGGGCCCAGTCTCCACTCTCTACTCAGGAACAGGGTACCATGCTGGGTGTGTCCTCCCCGTCTGCTCCTAGTTCCTCCAAGCAGATCCTCCATTCATGTCTCTACACCCCCACCGTACTGCCAGCCTTTTCCCCCACCCTGCACCCTCACCTGGGGAAGGTCGGCTACATGAACAGCCCCCAGAGCAACATGCGGACCCAGCTGCCCCCACCGGTTCTCACTCACTTGCTGAGGAGGTCGACTGGAAACACCTCTGACCACCTGGACCGCTTCATCAGGACCAGCTCGCCTCACCGGAGCGAGATTGCAGGAGACCAGCAGAGCAACGGCAACACACTGACACTTGCAACACAGAAGCAATATGAGCAACAGACACCTCAACAGCAAATTCAGCAGCAACACTTTCTATGTAGCGTTCAAGGTTTCTTACCTGGACAGGTGGGAAGTGATTTCCTCGTTGACATCACAGGTACTGCTGTAGCACCTGGGGCCATCCTCAGTGGTACCGCCCCCTGTCACATGATGTCAGAGCGTAAAAGTGGGCGGTACATCTATGTAGACACCCCCCCTCCGCCTCAGAGGAAGATGCTGCTGGATCCAGAAACCGGTCAGTACATCCAGGTGTTGCTACCTGCAGCCAGACCCTTCCCAAACACGGACATGATCCAGGTGTGCTATGCAAAGTCTGCCCCCATGATGATAAACTCCACCCCTGTGATGATAAACTCCACCCCTGTGATGATAAACTCCACCCCCATGATGATAAACCCCACCCCCATGATGATAAACTCCACCCCCGTTCTGTCAGTGATGCAGTTTCAGCCGGCGGTTGCTGTGTCCTCGCTGTATACCACCGCCTGCCTCCCCTTCCCCCTGCACCCTCCATCAGTTAACTTCACACACACAGCAACCAACATGTAGCTACCACAACTTAGAGCTTTTAGAAGTAAAACTTTTGATATTTTATAGAATCTGTAAACAAAATTACTCTCCATCGTGTTGATTTGACATAAACATAAACACAGAACTGGTTTATGAAACAACAAAAAAGAAAACATCTTAAAACACTTATTTCAATACCACAGTAAAGCTACACTGAATCTCCATGTTGTCACAATCTGTGTTTATTGGTATATGATTTCATATTTATGTATTTGTCACTATGACATTGCTTCACCTCAGACTGGCTTTGGGTTGTTGTTTTGAAGAGAAGTTGCTGCTTTCCATAGATTTTATTGTCTCAACACAAGTTTCCAAATGAAAACACAACGAGCGATAGAGTTGAATTTACTTCATTACTTACTGCTTTCAGATTTTTTATTTCTGACTCACACTATGGCAGCATTATGGTAGAATATAATCATGGCATTAAATGATGAGTACAGTTTATCAAAACGAAAATATATAAAATACTGATACAAAATTCCTTTTGTTTAAGTTTAAACTTTAAGAACAAGCTGCAAAAACTAATAGCGAATTAGTTAATAACTAATTACTAATAGTATAATCCAATTCATACTGTAAAATTGACATTGATGATGGTCATTGGAGCGACTATGACTCCAACGACCATCATAGCAGAAGGTAGAGCGAGTCGTCCCTCAAGCAGGAGGTCAGGGTTCGTTCCTGGATACGAATGGATGTAAAATGGCTGAATGATGACATGCAGTGTAAAAGAGCTTTGAGTGGTCGAGAGAGGAGAATGGGCGACACAAGTACAAGTCGAGTTACCATTCACCATCATTATGAAACATGGTTCTGTACTGGGAACCAGTTCTATTTTTAGTTCTACAAGTTTCACTATTCGGAAGGCTTCAGTCAGTTTGTATGCAGATGATTCTGTGGTTATCATTACAACATTATAAATACATTATTATATTGATACATGACATAAAAACTGATGACTGTAATAAACTATTTACTGCCAGAAATAGTTGATCTCAAGATGTCTGATTTACGGTTTTAAGCTTCATTAAACTGATTTATCACTTTTATTGTCACTTCACCTACAAAATGAAGTACAAATGAATAATAAATGTTGTATTTCTTTTATTTACATTATAACTAAAGGTTTGAAGAGTATACCATAACAAACAGAATTATCTTTAGACACATAACATTAAAAATGAGCAGCTGTCAGTCATGTAGAAAATATATGTTTGTTTTGTCTCTTTTTGCACATTTGTACAGTGTCTCCTCACACTTCTATTCACAGGAATAATAAAGTTATAATACAAATACTATTTATGTTTTGATATCATGAATAAAAATGAATGCAAACTAAGAACAGTTTCCTGTGTGGAAATCACTGAGCGGTATGAATATTTTAAGGTATGTATGGTAATAGAGGTTTCAGATTTCAGGTTGTATTGAATGAAAGGATAAATAATAAAATATTCCAATAAAACAGCTGCTGAGATGCTCTCCTCCCACCAGAGCTCAGCCTGATCGGGGCCGGTCGCTGGGAGACTGGTTTCTTGCCTAAAGGCACCTTGGGAGTTGGAGGCTTTGTCCAAAAGTCTACGGTTATTTTGGACAGTATATATTTTCCCCTACAGTTTGACCCTTTGTCCACATGAAGTGAAGAAATTGGTGTCAAATAACTAACAAAATAAATAAATAGCCTCTATCATTTGTGTTTTTCACTTACTACCGTTAAAGTAAAAATAAGCTCACTTCTCATGCTCATAATCTTTTTCTCTGATAGTTGACGCAACGTTGAAGACATTATCACCATCTACTGGCCGGCATGTGTAGAGGGCCCTCAGCAAATCAGGGGATTTATTATCTATCTTTAAATGCAAATTATCATTGTTTTTAAAATACTGAAGTAAATGTGATTTTGAAAATGTGAGTCTAGCATTATGAAATGGTTTTAATATTTTGTGAATAAGCCAATTAAATCCCGTAATGTTGTAGAACCGACTTGATCCATGACTTGTCTTCAAAGAAGGCCGAAGAAAGATGATTCAGGGAGGAAGAGACTTTTCAAAGTGCTTTTTTTGGCCTTCATATTTTTCATGAAGGAGAAAAAGAAAAGAAATTGGTTTTCAAAAGACCGTAGTTATCATCTGCCTCGACGTTTTTATATGCACAGGCTGATTTGTAGGTTACATTTTTTTGCAAAGAAGCAGATATTTTCGAAAACATTTATTAATCTTTTGTTTTGATATTCAGAAAGAAGAGTTTCATGTTGATCTAAACTGTAGACGAGCTCCAACTACGAGAATCACTGTCGCATTTTAATAATAACTCGTCAACTGAATTAAAGAGATCACGTGAAGTGAAACATCACATGATCTCAGTCAAACATTCACAAATCTGATCAACTGAAGATTTACGTCAATAAGAAACAAACAGTTCAGTCACAGGTTTGATTCCCGCTCAGTTCACATTGACGGATGACATTGCAGTCACACCTTGGTGCTGGGCAGGTCCTCCTCTCCCATTCCTTGCACCTCCTCAGGCACCTGGGGGGGATCAGAAGTCTGGAAACCCCTGAAGGAGGGGCTGATGGGAAATCGGCTGAGCCATCGAGTCCGTCTGACCACACCCATCCCAAAAGGAAAATCATACGAAGAGGAGGAGGAGGAGGAAGACCTCCACTCAACTAACCCTCGCTCCTGTTTCGAGCCTGGGGACACAAAGAATACAGGGAGGGGCATGTAAGTCACTCATATAATGGTGAGGGGCATGTAAGTCACTCATATAATGGTGAGGTGCATGTAAGTCACTCATATAATGGTGAGGGGCATGTAAGTCACTCATATAATGGTGAGGGGCATGTAAGTCACTCATATAATGGTGAGGGGCATGTTAGTCACTCATATAATGGTGAGGGGCATGTTAGTCACTAATATAATGGTGAGGGGCATGTTAGTCACTCATATAAAGGTGAGGGGCATGTTAGTCACTCATATAAAGGTGAGGGGCATGTTAGTCACTAATATAAAGGTGAGGGGCATGTTAGTCACTCATATAATGGTGAGGGGCATGTTAGTCACTAATATAAAGGTGAGGGGCATGTTAGTCACTCATATAATGGTGAGGGGCTAACCTGTGTGTGCGTGTGCGTGTGTGTGCGTGTGTGTGCGTGTGTGTGCGTGTGTGTGTGTTACCTGGTATCGTGTTGTCGAGACAAAAAGCCAAAAAACCTCCAACAAACATCTCAGTGGACAGAAGAACCGTCAGGATCTGATCCAGCTCTGCTAGACCTGAGCACAGAGAAGTGATCTGTAGGATCTACATCTATATATATATATATATATATATATATATATATATATATATATATTATATACATTATATATATATATTATATATTATAAAATATATCCCGTTCTATTTTGAAAAAATTCTATGATTGAAATTCAGATTAAAATGCTTCAACAGCGACAACAGCAAGACACGTAAAAACATTGTGGTGGTCAGAGAAGACTGATCTTTATGAAGGGACACCTATCAGTTTCAATCTGAGTATCAATTATAATAATCTTTGTTTGACCAACACATTTCAATTAAGCTTGTTACCAATCACCAACCAGAATACGTGTTGACATCGCGTTGAGCCAATGATGATTTCTAAATGTCATCTTCAATTCTCTCCCACCGTATACCTGACAGACTGGCAGTGGACATTCTGATCATAATACAGTTGCAGACTACTTTGACACATAGCTAAACGTTTCTTATTTTATTTAGGCCTTTAAAACAGAGTCCAGTCAATGGAAAGGTGACAGGCTTCAAGTGACACATTACACACACACAAGGTTCATTCCCATGAAGAAGCACTGAGGCCATTCATAAAATAAGATGAATATCAAAATAAATTCATATGAAGCTGTGGGTTGGTTTTCCTTCTGTCTTCCTCAATATTTTGCGTTGCCAGCCCCCACTGATGTACAGGTGGGAAACATAGATTACAACTTTATCCAGAGAAACATGATGTTATCCAACTGGTCAAAGAGACATCAAAGCATCCTGATTACATCTGTCTTTAACAGCAGCAGTAGAGATGGTCCTATAATAGAGGGTCCCACACGTGATGGTCCTATATTAGAGGGTTAGGGTTAATAACCCCATTCACAAAATGTGATGCTGACACATACACAACCTTCTATCTTTATGAGAAAACTCATTGACATAATGCATTCCCTAGCCCTTAAAACTAAATTACCCATCCATCCATCCATTGGCATCCGCTTATCCGGGGTCGGGTCGCGGTGGCAGCAGCCCAGCAGGCCGAGCCAGGCTTCCCTCTCACCCGCAACACCTTCCAGCTCGTTCTGGGATCCCCAGGCGTTCCCAGGCCAGCTGGAGATATAATCCCTCCAGCGTGTCCTGGGTCTTCCCCGGGGCCTCCTACCAGGTGGGCGTGCCTGGAAAACCTCTAACGGGAGGCGTCCAGGAGGCATCCTGATCAGATGCCCGAACCACCTCAGCTGACTCCTTTAGACACGAAGGAGTAGCGCCTCAACTCCAAGTTCCCTCCTGATGTCCGAGCTCCTTACCCTATCTCTAAGGCTGAGCCCTTCACCCTACAGAGGAAACTCATCTCCTTACCCTATCTCTAAGGCTGAGCCCGGCCACCCTACTGAGGAAACTCATCTCCTTACCCTATCTCTAAGGCTGAGCCCGACCACCCTACGGAGAAAACTCATCTCCTTACCCTATCTCTAAGGCTGAGCCCGGCCACCCTACAGAGGAAACTCATCTCCTTACCCTATCTCTAAGGCTGAGCCCTACGGAGAAAAGTCATCTCCTTACCCTATCTCTAAGGTTGAGCCCTACAGAGGAAACTCATCTCCTTACCCTATCTCTAAGGCTGAGCCCTTCACCCTACGGAGAAAACTCATTTCGGCCACTTGTATCCGAGACCTCGTTCTTTCGGTCACAGAGTTCGTGACCATAGCAGAGGATCGGAACGTAGACCGCCCGGTAAATTGAGAGCTTTGCCTTCCGGCTCAGCTCCTCTTCACCAGACGGTCCGGTGCAGCTTGTTTTACTGCTGCAGCCACACCGATCCGTCGGTCGATCTCCCGCTCCATCTTACCCTCACTCGTGAACAAGACAACGAGATACTTGAACTCCTTCGCCTGTGGTAGGCACTCCGTCCCCACCCGGAGGGAGCAATCCACCGGGTAAATTACCCATAACAACTAAAAGCCTGACCCGTACCTACACCTCATTGTAACCTGAAACCAAGTCTGAACCCTCAAACACGCCTCTGAACTAAAGTGAAGGCCAACCAAAATGTCCTCACGTTCCAAAAATGTTCTGCATCTGAAGGTCTAACACTTAGATTGGTCCAACAAAGATAGTTGTTGTAGCGCACGCACGCACACACACACACACGCACGCACGCACGCATGCACGCGCACACACACACACACACACACACACACACACACACACACACACACACACACACACACACACGCACACACGCACCTGTGTTGATGGAGTCGGGGTGTGTGTCCAAGTATGTTGGCAGAGTCAGACCGAAGAACATCGAGAATCCCAGAACAAAAAGATTTCTTGAGGAGTTCAAATCCACCAGCTGCAGGTTAGAGAGACCGACGGCTGTAATCATACCTGAGAAACATCAACACGCCTGTATTATTATTACCCCAGAAACATCAACACACCTGCATTATTATTACCCCAGAAACATCAACACACCTGCATTATTATTACCTGAGAAACATCAACACACCTGCATTATTATTACCCCAGAAACATCAACACACCTGCATTATTATTACCCCAGAAACATCAACACACCTGCATTATTATTACCCCAGAAACACACCTGATCATACCTGAGAAACATCGACACACCTGCATTATTACTACCCCAGAAACATCAACACACCTGCATTATTATTACCCCAGAAACACACCTGATCATACCTCAGAAACATCAACACACCTGCATTATTATTACCCCGGAAACATCAACACACTTGCATTATTATTACCCCAGAAACATCAACACACCTGCATTATTATTACTCCAGAAACATCAACACACCTGCATTATTGTTACCCCAGAAACATCAACACACCTGCATTATTGTTACCCCAGAAACATCAACACACCTGCATTATTATTACTCCAGAAACATCAACACACCTGCATTATTGTTACCCCAGAAACATCAACACACCTGCATTATTGTTACCCCAGAAACATCAACACACCTGCATTATTATTACCCCAGAAACATCAACACACCTGCATTATTATTACTCCAGAAACATCAACACACCTGCATTATTGTTACCCCAGAAACATACCTGTAAAGGTAAATGTTAACTAATTTTACTTGTGACTCACCAAAAAGAGTGCAGAACATTCCTCCAAGGATCGGATCTGGCAGGGAAGCGAACAGAGCGGTGAACTTCCCAACGGAGCCCAGTATCAACATGAGACCAGCTCCGTACTGCACCACCCGCCTGCTGCCCACCTGCACACAAGGTAAACCACTCAAACATCCACCCCATGAAATGACTGCAGAGAACACTTTCTTTCTGCAGACGTCAGTTAGGAGTCCAGTTCTTGGTGACATGATTTGTAAATCATATTTGTATATATCCGTTACACTAGATTCATTTGGCAGATGCAAAAACTTGAGTATGTCTCACAAATAAACCGCCAAAGCTGTGTAACCTTCAACCGGGAGTTAAGTTTTACTTGGAGGCAAGAAGGAGCGGTTCTCTCACTGTTGTGGAGACCAGAACCAACAAGGAGCCGAGATCTGGGTTCAGATATCTGGAACTAGTGCCAGACAGCCTGACTACCAGTTATAAAGGTCTGGGGACAATCTGCAGAGGTCTGAAGAGTTGTTGCAGTAGTCTGAGGACTACCTGCTAGCGGTCTGGTGACTATATACAGAGGTATGGGAACTATTTACAGAGGTATGGGAACTATATAAGAGGTATGGGAACTATATACAGAGGTATGGGAACTATATAAGAGGTATGGGAACTATTTACAGAGGTATGGGAACTATATAAGAGGTATGGGAACTATATAAGAGGTATGGGAACTATATACAGAGGTATGGGAACTATTTACAGAGGTGCGGGGATAACTTGCAGAGATTGGAGGACTATTTGCAAGAGGATCAGGATCCCATGACCTCTTGCAAATAGTCCTCCAATCAATCCAATCAATCCAATAGTCCGCCAACATCAGAAAATTACCAACCACTCTGTACTAAATCACTTCTCGTCCAGAACCAGTACATTTCTACCAAACAAACAAACCCCTCACTGGTGGGTGTGGCCTTAGTTACCTTGGTGATGCCCAGAACGCCTATATTTGGACTGGAGGAGGTGGAGCCATTTCCTGTCCCTAAAAGACCAGCAATGATGCAGCAAACGCCTTCAGTGAAGATTCCCCTGAAACAAACAAAAACAATCAACCACCTGTGGGAGCGAAGACTGCCAGGTAAGACAACATTACTTCCTGTTTACCTGTTGATGGCGTGGACTGGAGGCGGTGTGGCTCCAGACAGACGAGCACAGGCATAATAATCTCCGATTGATTCCACGATGCCCGCCATGGTGGCACTCAGCATCCCCAAGACCCCAGCAACCGTTACCACCGGCAACCCCCACTGGCCTATCACAGACAAGAGGGAGCAGAGACAAGAAGTCGGCTTATTCTGATCCATGTTCATCTTCTGTCATCGTCTGTGACGTCACAGAAGCTTGAACTAGCTTTGACCACTTTCCTATTGACCACTGTCCAAGTTTAAGATCCTTGTGTTCCAACAGATGCTGAAATGTATGACTGTCAGAGAAATACGAGGAATAAAATTACTTTGGACTGGATTGTAGCAAATGAAAATTGACCTCGAACATAAGAAACCATTGATACTGTTGATCTTGTGATGTAAAATGAAACATAAAAACATGCAGGTACAATTTATTTTTAGACCAGATGTGAGCTGTGAGCCCAGCCTGTGATTGGCTGATTTCAGGTTTCTTACAGGGGTAGGGTACTCTGAACCAGGGCGATGAAGCCATGATGTCACCTCGGGCGTCGGTCCGGGCCTTGTGTCCGTAGGCTTCAGGGTCGCTAGGCAGCAGGTTGGTGAGCGTAAGGATGTAGCAGACGAGCCAGACCAACATGATGGCGAGGAAGATCTGAAACGTCAGAGGGAAAGAAACTGAAAATACCTTTTTGTATCTTGAAGTTCAGAAAATTAAAGGGAACTCACATCTGAGGGACTGACATGATCTGACACTTTGCCTGATTTGTTTTTTAATTGTTTATTTTTTATTTACAGGAAACATTTTGAAGATCTGGATTCTGGTGGAGGTCAGTCCTTTCTTCTTGCTATAAACAGGAACAGGAAGTGAAGTCTCCCTCAGGTACTGAGAAAACAGCACAATGAGCAAAATACACCTGCAGAGACACAGAGAGAGAGAGAGTATGGGAAGGATGGAGGAAGACAGCGGTCTACACTCTCAATGGAGGACAAGTAGAAGGCCACCAGCAGCCGGTTTTTAACCCCCAACGCAAACCCCGAGAGGTTGAACCCTCTTCTCACAGTCCTGTAGATGTGTAGGGGGCAGGCTCCGCTCTGGGCTTCCTCAATTCAATGATGAGGCATTTTCTTTTATTTGGTGTTCAGTGTCAGTTTCTGGACCTCATCTCTAGGCTGTACTGTCTCCTCCAGAGATCAGTCCAACCATAGTGGTGATGGTCAGGTGGTGTTGGTCGGGTGGTGTTGGAGAGTATTCACAGGTGTGTGGAGCTCAGAGGGATCA